>VRLP01005881.1:0-32843 GCA_009660295.1 Lophius piscatorius
CCCGATCACCCATGGTGCTGAGCTTAGTCCGGGGAAGGAGGAGGCGGTATGAGTGGGTAGAACGGAGGGATCGTGTTGAGGTCAGTGGGGTGAGTAGTTCTTTCAGGTAGGGGGGGGCGTTGCCATGGATGCACTGGTGAGTGAGGAGGGAGATCTTATAATCAAAGTGTAATATTTGTAACGTGACAGGTGCTCTTCTGTCCGCCTGGTTCAGTTTCAATAAATGCATCTCCTAACAGGCTGAACGAGACCCGGAGCAGCCATTAGGACTTATGCATATTTAATAACCCATAACAGATGCAGGGTAGAGGATGGAGAGAACCTTTGCTCCGTAAAATTAAACTAGAAAGGTACTACATTTGATCGGAGTCAGGTTTTAACTCATTGAGATATCGCACAAACAAAGAATCAAACAAACAGGGGTGATTAGATAAACTTCTCCAACACTCGTTCACTGAGTTCTGTCACATGTTTAGTGATGACGTGATGAAAAAAAACCCAACATCAAGTCTTGATGGGATGGCAAATCATCAACACACTTCAAAGTTTTCTCCGGTTTGTTTGTTGGCTGGTTTTTCAGTAAAACTCCCCACAAACTGACAAAAACGTAGTTGAAGGACGGACCTTGGGTCGGGATAGAACTGGTTGAATTTTGGGGCGGATCAAACAAAGATGGGTCTTCTATGGACACTTTTGTAATTCCATAAAGGATAATGGATGGATCTTTAATGAAAACATTTCATGCATATTTGTTTGAAGCTTTGATTGAGTGTAATTTAAATATGTTTTCTATAAACTAAGCAGTGCATGGCAATATCTATTACGATACATCACAAAATATTAATAGTAGGACAATTAATCGAAATACCCAACCATAGTAGTTAAATTAATCATTTTCCAACATTGTCTGTCCATGGAAAGTCATAATAGGTATTTTTACAATATATTTTCCAGTGTATACATATAATCTATCGCAAAACACCACAAAATATAATGATACATCCCATGCAAATTCCGTGTAATACCAACCCTATTAAATGAATAATGTATTTCCTGCATATTCTGTGCATGTAATGTCAAAATAAGAATTTTTTCAAAACATAGTATCAAGTTTTGTAAAACACCACATAATGCAACAAGAAAATTCAAAGCGATATCCAATCCTATTAGGTGCCAAAAGGTGATTTAGATGCTGTATTTCCTACATTTCCATCTATGTAATGTCAAAAATGGAATTAAGCGCCACATTACAAAACATCTCGCAATATTCCACAAATCTCGCGATAGGTAAATTCATCACAACGCACCGGCTTAGTGAATGACAGCGGTGTCTAGTGCAGCCACCTGAACTGTGCGGCATCACAAGCTAGCTGGCTAACAGTGAGCTAAATGCTATCGGTGCAGAGAAGAGAAAATTAACTAAGTAACGTCACGAAGAAAATAAAGTTTGGGTGCATTTTAACACGCTGTTGGGGTTGTAGAGGTAAACTGGGTGAGAGTTGGAGCTGAAAGAAGGCAGGCGGCTTCTGACTGTCCTACCTTAGCATCGCTCAGTTCCACCCGGAGGTAAATCTCTCCGTGACGCTGAGCCCAGTAAACATGAGGAGTGAGCAGCTGCATCGTCAGGCTGTGCGTTAAATATCTTAATCTACATGGAAGAATAATACATTTATTTACTTAAATTCTTCAGCTGTGATCCTCATTCAACCCTCAACCCACACAACATGACAAAGCGGATGCCGGACCGGAAAGTGGCGGGGACTTCCGGGAGAAAGTCATTTATGAATTTCAAAATAAGATTCCCAAAGCGGTTTTACGAAGCTTCAAAATAAAAGTCTTTAAAAAAAAAATTGTCACAGAACGTTTTGTGATTACCCGTGTTTGTTTGTTTTCTTCAAGATATCTCCAAATTTATGAAGAGATTTTAATATTACTTGCTGAAGGGCTAGATCTTGGGCCAAGGAATAGTTGACTGCATTTTGGGGTGAATTTGGTACGATTTAACAAAACAATATTACGATATGATATGCTAATATTCTAAATGCTTTATTATACAAAATGATTTCCAACCTCTGATCAAATAATACAGCATAATTTCAATCTGATATGGTGTGCCACAATTACTGGCACTCCTAGGAAATCCTTTGATTAAAGGGTAACTAAAGCATAGAAGAAATTATCTCAATAGTTCAAAATGTCAGTTTCAACAGTTATATCAAAGATTAAAGAGTTTAAAGAAACTAGAAGAGGACGTGTCTGCAAACTGACCCTGCAGTCAGAGAGGGTTTTTTTGCGGTGGGTGGTTCTGACTGGCAGGTTTGCCGATCTCTTCGGCGCGAGAGCGGCTCTGTCTCTGGCGTATTCTTCGACAATCGCTTTCTTTCTGCTGATGGCCGTAGCGGATCATCCTGTCATGCTGTTCGTCCACAAATTACCCACAATCTTCATGCATGCCTTACCAGGTAAATATAATATAATAATAATATGAAGAAGAAAATCAACTTTGCAATCTTGATAAACGCACACAGTGTTCTTTTCCTTTTCTACTACCATCATACCTTTATTCATATTCATTGTCTGAAATATAGCTGCATTTTTTTTCACCTGTGTTTTAATTTTTCTCTGCAGGATCTCAGATGGTCATTACTGACTTGTCAGAACCTGCGAAACGGGCAGATGCTTCATCCAGAGTGGGTCTGTGTTACGGCATCGGTGTCATAGTTGGCTCTACTTTAGGCGGATTTTTCAACACACGCTATGGGTGAGCGATTGTGTGTGTGTGTGTGTGTGTGTGTGTGTGTGTGTGTGTGTGTGTGAGTTTACAATTAGCTGGCAGTCTGTGTTCCGAATGTTCTACGGATAATATGAGTTTTCGTAACATTTGGATGGACGTGTTTTTGTTTTCTGAACCGTGCCGCCGTCCATCCGTCCGTCCGTCCATTTTTTTCCGTTTGTTTGAGGCCAAGTCGCGGTGAAAGCAGGCCGAGCAGGTTTCATCCGGGGAATTTTCAAGCCAGATGACATACATAGTTCCTCCGGCGAGTTCTGACTTTACCCCGGTTCTCCTCTCAGCTGGAAATGCCAGGAATAACTTCAAAGAGAGGATTGCTGGAGGCTTCCCAAGCAGAAAACCCAACTACCTCAACTGGCTGGTTTGGGCATGAAGAAGCCAAGACACACTTTCAGTCACTACCCAGAATTCAAGACTGTAGGTGAAGGCTGAGAGAGTCGAGTCGTAAGAGGCTTTGCTTAACAAAACCAGCTTTCCCGCTTATGGAGCATCGAATCGCCTGCAGCGTCCATCGATTTTCACATCGCTATTGAGCAAAACGGCGAGACATTTGAACTCTTTCAGTTGATGCTGAAGGTGACCTCTTGTCCATAAATGCCTGACGTGTCGCCTAGAATATGGAATGTTGCCACACGCCCTAGAAGCACTTCCAGAGCGCAAACCTCCGCCAAGGATCAACAGTCTTGAGTTATTGCCAGCCTCTAAATCTACCGACAACTCCAACGAACTCTCTGAGTATCTCTCAAATACTATGTAGCCACTCATCTCCTGCACCTACCACTTCAGTGTCTCTGTTCAGCCCACAGAACGCACAGTGAAGACAATAACCTCCTCGGCGGAGGTAATGGGTTGATTTATTTAAAAAGCGAGGGGACCATTTTCCCTCAAAAAATGAATCCTGTCTTTTACTTTACTCATAGTTTTCCATATTCTGCATAATATACATCTATAGTAAAATCAAGTTATCCCAAATACTTGTCTATGTTACATTGTTTCTGTTTTTTACTTCTCAGGGAGACGTTTACTGCGTGCGTCGGTGCCGCAGGGAGCGTTTAGTCTTTAGTGTTGGTGTTGATGTTTATCCCCGAATCTACCAACATCCAACAAAGACAGTAAGACACGCCTCCATCTTCTCCACCTCCCTGTGATCTTCTCATCTGTTTTTGTATTTCTGCGCCCAGTGGCGGTTTAAACTCGTGTTTGCTTTTGCGGCACCCAGGGAGAAACTCCCTTTTTTCAGATTAGGCCGACCGCCGTCGGCTTCCTGTACATGGACTACGGCATCTCCTCCAAAGGTCTTCTCCAGTTTGTGGTGAACATCGTTGTGTTTGTGTACCTGCTGCAGCTCCACCTCAACAAGACCAACAAGGAGGAGTGAAATCTCCTTCTCACCTCCAACATCCCCGAATCTCACGGAGGAGATGGAAAACCCGGTTTTTCGGTACTGCAGCGGCAGATATTCTAACGTTCTCCTCAGTAGTTGTTTACAGGATGAGATGAGGTCAAGTCTCATCATCGAATGTGATTTATGACTCTGGGATGTTTTATTCTGGGCTGTAGTTTCAGGACCAAACCACTAGATGGCAGCAAAGCTCCTCTTTTACGTCACGTCACTCCTAGGGTTCATCAGCCGCTTTACACACTTTATAGGATTCAGCTTTTTATTTATCATTATATTATTGTTGTTCATTTAAAAAGTAAAAAGCAGTGAGTTTAATTAATCTATTAAATCTGTTAAACGGTGCGTTCGCTGTTGTGTTTTTCTCTCACATGTCAAGTTCACAATCAGTATTTATAATACAGAGAAATCACTTTACATATATGTAATTATATATATATATATATATATATATATATATATATATATATATATATGTAAATAATATTCCCAGACTATCATTGTGTTTGTGTGAGCTACCCCTGTTTTTTTTAACACTTATAATCCTTCAGAAAAATTATTACACATATATTGATGGTTTATTATCACTTTATTTATATTCTAAACTCTGGGGATGAACTTTTTCAACACAAAACACGGAGAATTTCACGTAAAAAAAAAAAAGAAATGCGACTTTTCCTTACATAAATAAGAATAGCATTTTATATGAATCATAATAATTGTTCTAGAAATAAAAATCATGATCTACTTATTATTATAAGAAAAAAAAAATCCTCCAGACTTTTTTTTCTCCGGATTCTAAAAGCAGGTTTTCTTTTTATTCATATTGTTGTACTGAAGGTTCTTTTACTGATATTATGCAATCTACTGGTCAGCCCACAAAATAGTGACCCCCCCTCTCCCCCCAACATGAATTTAAATCAAATCCCTGGTCCTGAAAACAAACGATGTAGGAGGAAAACATTCTTTATGGACATGTCGTCATATTAATTGACAGTTTTTCCGGGCGGCAGCATGTTGAAGTGATGTCACGAAATGTGCAGCAGGTGTTCACATTGTTCCGGCAAAACATCATGTCCACCAATCCCAGATAAATATTATATCGTTAACAGTTGGGGGTCAGAGTTGTTATGGAGCAGAGCGAACCCGTCGACAGATGCCACCGGTGGGACGTCTTTGCCAGTTTGTCGGCAAATACGTGGAAAAAGCAGCCGCGTTAACGATGGAGGATTCAGAAACTCTTATTATATCTTAAAAACAAGTGTAAAAGTTGATGTTTGAAGAAAAAACAACATTTATACCTCCAACAAAGACCCCTCAGGTCCTTTTGATTAATCAACTATCCACATAAATACACTTTAAATACCTGAATTAATAATTTAAAGGTTCTGGATTCTTACTTAAATCTGATTTTCTTATTTTTTATTTTATTTGAAGCGACGCTACACTGTAAAAACCTCGTAGATATATTTATATTATATTCCCCTTATTATCCTCATTAGTCCCTGAGAAAATGTTTGTGTCTAAAGGCGCAGGTGATTATGGAAAAACTCAATTTGCGGGAATGTGGATCGACTTTGCACTGTAAAAAATAAAAATAAAAATACTGCATACCGAAACAGTGAATTGAGAAAAATAAAGTATTGAAAAGTATTAAATGCAGGATTGAGTCGCCGCTGTAGAAGATGACCTATGACCTATGCTGCAATCTCAGACAGCAAGGGGTGCATCCATGACAAGCTCCCGATCCCCTGCATTGTACAAGCAATCCCCTTTAAGGGTTTAAGGTCCGGTGTGTACAATTTAGTGTGTATTTCGTGGTATCTCATTGAATAGATGGAATATAATATTTATAAATACATCTTTGTGTGTACTTTCAATCAAAAGTTGTTTTTTTTAATGTTTGTTTATAAGAAGAAGGATTTTAAGGCTCTAAGAAAATGGAGACCAACGGAAAGTTCAGTCAGAAAAGACTATCCTCCTGCACACTCGGGCCAGAGTTGCTGCTCAATCCACTTTATTGCCATCGCCTTTTCACACGTGCTCAGTCTGCGTTACCTGCCTCACGGTCTGGAGCATCAGTTTATATTAGCCGCACTCATTCAGGTAGCGTCGTCCGTCCAAACACCTGTGTCTCACCTGCATGTCCGTCCTCTCCCCATCAGCTGCTGCCTTTAAATACGACCGCCTCCCTCCGTTCATCTAGTTCTTTCATGCTGCTGGTTCCCCCGCCCTCCACACAGATCCATCAGCTTCATCATTCATCAGCCGCAGCGGAGTCATCAGCCACCACCACCAGTATCCATACTCCCAAAAAAAAACAGGACAGAGAGCCTTCAATCTCAGTCTCCCGGGAAAGTTTGGACGGCAAAGACTTTCTGAAAGATTCATTAGTAGCATCTTTTCGTCATTCTCTGACTCTTCTGATTAAAATACAGGATCGTACTTAAAGTATAAAGCTCTTAATAACTTTATACTTTTAGACGTAAAAGTTCCCCCTTGTGAATGAAAAATCAACTTTTCAGAATAAAATATGAAATAAGCGAGATATAACCGGTCGAGTCGATTCATAGGCACCAAATCTGGACTAAATCGGACCAACGGTTGAATATTTATGGCCGGGTATCTTTTAGAGATTTAGCCCCCCGTGTCGGAAATAAATACCCTCAACTTTTTCTGATATTATGATCACATATTGTAGAAAATTTGGTAAAATACTATGAAGAATTAGACGTATTATACAGGACTGACGACCCAGTATGAAATCAAAGTAACTAAAAACATGAAGTAGGAAGTGATTGATCACATACTGTAGAAAATCACCGTGTCTGTAGAACATAAATGTTTTAATTCATCTTTTCTTCTACTTCTATCAGGATGTTTGTTTCAACACACCGGGTCCATTTTTAATTCCACAATCCAGATATTCACATCTAGCGTATTGGACGGATATATTTAGTAACTCTTAGCTGACAGACTGCACCTTTAATGTGATCAGCCGTCTCAGTGGCAATCCCACCGTCTGATCCTGATCCCACTTGTTCGTTTCTCGCCGCGGTCGTCCTTCCTCGATCGGCGCCGCCGCCGACGTCCCGCCTGTACGAACTGAACCCGCCGCTCTCAAGTCCTTCGTCTCTCTCTGACTCCCCCGGAGGATCGGTGGATGGATCCGACGGGTGTCACAGTACCTGTAGACCCACGGGGGGGCGGCCCTGACCAATGGCGGGGGTGCCTTGTTACACTTGGTCCTTTGAGTGAGGGGGGAGCCGGGACAATGCTGCTGTTAACACTCCTGACGGGGACCTTTGGGTTCTCTGAAACTTTAATGTGACTCTGCCGGCGACCGGCGCACGCCGAGGTCAGAGATGAACCCGCTCTGGTGCTGGTGGAAACTAAACGCCAGCGGGGGGGCCATCAGGTCCTGCTCTTGTTTTGTCCCCCGGGGCAAAGTTAATGATGCGTCTGTCTCCACCTGCCCCATGGAGAGACGAGGCTCACTGTCGCTTAAAAAGAGCAGCGGGGAGAAATCTGATTTGTCCAAGGAGGCTGGGGGGGAAACAATCTGAGACCGAGGGGCCGGCCTGAATGTTTTATACCGCCGCTTCCTTATTTCTGTCAGGAGCTGCACCACACCGAGATCTCATCACAGACAAACAACAGACCAGTCAGTATCATCACAGACACAAATACAGACCAGTCAGCATCATCACAGACACAAATACAGACCAGTCAGTATCATCACAGACACAAATACAGACCAGTCAGCATCATCACAGACACAAATACAGACCAGTCAACATAATCACAGACACAAATACAGACCAGTCAACATAATCACAGACACCTTACAGACCAGTCAGCATCATCACAGACACCATACCCTCACCATCCTCATTTTATTTATTTATTTAAAACTATCTTTTGTATATAAAGTAGTACATTTATAATATTTTCTAACAGTCTCTCGAGGAGGAGACGAGTAGATCCTGACGAAGTGAAGCAAGACGTTTAATTATTCAAAAACCACAATTAACTACATCCTGCTGATTCCTGCCCACCAACAAAACGAACCTGGAGTTCATGTGACACCCCGTCTCCCATGATCCTCCTCTGCGGACCTCGTGGGGCTTGTGGCGTGTGCCTCGGGGAGAAAGGTGATCTTCGGGGGGTTTTATCCTGCTGTAATCAGACGGCGACATCATCAATCATGAAAGGGTGAATTACGGCGGCTACAATGGGAGATAAGATAACGAGTGGGGCCGCAGGGACCCGCTGACAGACGCTTCCAGGTCCCGCCCTGGTGACACGGCTGCATACGCGCCGGAGACGGCGGCGCGAAAATTGTAAATGGAAGAATCCATCCAGCATTGATCTAAAGAATAATAACCTTTTATTATTAATGTAAAAAACTTCAATTTAGACTTTAAGCTAAAAAAAAAGAAGAAGAAAAGAAGCATGCTTAATGCTGCTGGTTCACTTCTACCTCCCATCTCCACATGGTCCTATGAGATCCACCAATCTCATCATGCATCAGTGTCAGCAGGGTCCTCAGCCGCCACCACCAGTATCCAGACTCTAAGGGGGGGATACCTCTCTGCCATTCAGTCGAGATATCCTCCCATCACAACCTCCCTGAAGACTCCACCCATATTATTCAGTTTGATAGGAAAACGCTAAATTATGTTTTGCTGTTAAGCTCCGGAAGGAAGTTTTGGACTTTGACCAATTTCTTTTTTTCTTTTTTTTTAAACGATCATTTTGAGTGAAGTGTCTCCTTAACAGCAATAAATAAATGTATTTCAGAACAGTAGTGACACACATCAAACACAGAAGTTTATTTACTGGAGAGGTTGTAGGTATATGCTCACATGGAAGGTTGGCGGGTTGCTTCCCAGACTGCCCCTGCAGTATGCATGTTGCAGGGTCCGTTTTTATATAAACTACCTTTATTGTTATATAAACTACCCTTATCTTTATATAAACTACCTTTATTTTTATATAAACTACCTTTATTTTTATATAAACTACCTTCATTTTTATATAAACTACCTTTATTTTTATATAAACTACCTTTATTTTTATATAAACTACCTTCATTTTTACATAAACTCCCCGTCGAGGACCAGGAGGAAGCTGCATGAGCATTGATAGTTTATTTACCAAAATAAAGTACGAGGTGAAATAAAAGCTAATCATAAATCGGATGGTTTTTGGGTGAAAGTTGATTGGATGCGTTCTGCCTCTCCAGATTCTGCATTCATATAATTGCTAATGGAGATTAGCGGGTGGGTTCTGGGTTCTGGGATGTCTGAGCAGACGTCTTAAGACTCAAGCTGCTCCCTCCGTGTCTCAGCGCCGCGGGAAGCGTGCTGGGTCGTGTGTCAGCGGCTCAGAACTCCACCACGCCGGGTCTGTCCAGCACGCTCCGGTCCACACTCTCACTCCCTGACATGTGCCGCCGCTCGCTAATCCTTCACCGACGCCGCTGGGCGGCATCACCCTCCGCAGCAGAACAACAAATGAGCAGAGTGCTGACCTCAGAGGACGACTCATCAGACACAATCTCCTCCTCTGGGTTTTTTTTTTACTGAACGCAGTTAGCCGATTATCCTCCTGCGTGCCAGAGAAAACGGAGGAAGTTTGTTCCTCGTGTGAAAGCTGCTCCGTGGAAATGAGTTGTTTTTTTTAATCAGGATTAAAACAGTTGAGGATTTGAATGTTTTTGACTGGTTGAAAAGAGAGGATGTGGATATGGTCTTAATGACGGATGAGCCGCTTAGATAACAATATGATGCTTTGGTAAAAGGCGGGAAAACGGGGCATCTGCCTGAGGAAGAGCGCGTTGTTCGAGTGAGTCATCGGGAAGCAGCATCTGTGTTCTTCAAAGAGAAATCTGAGCATCATCGCTCAGATTAGTCGGATTATGGGCCGCCGGGTACGACGCAACCGATGTCCAGTTTATAATGCAGTCAATTAAATTCAGCTTTAGGAATAGCTTAGCTGCTCTTTTTAAGGACTAGAGCGATTTTGAGTTTTTCAAATTTTATCAAGGTTTTTATTGAACTTATTGTTTTTACTTCTCAAAGCGTTTGTTCTTCTTCTTTAAATGGTCTCTCACTTTGATCGACTGTGGTTGTTGTAAATGTGCTCTGTTAATAAAGTTGACATCATTTTCATTTTTATCCAACTTAACCCAAAGTATGACCATTTTCAAAAATGTAGCAATAAAGACACGATCAAACTTTTTACTAACTTTATAACGTTCCAGAGAAAATTGTATCTACCTGGAAAAGCTATGCGACATTTTAATCCCCGACATCAAAGGGTGTGTCCCCGAAAAGCCCCCAATCCCCTGCGTTGTACCTTCAATCCCCCTGTATGAAATCAGGAATGAAACAAGACAGATTTCCTTGAGTCGATTCCTAGGAGATAAATTTGGACACAGTTGGACTGAATGTTGGGAAGTTACAGACGAGAAACAGTTTTTTCACAAAAAGATCCCCCTAGTGAGTAAAATATGAACTGTTAGAGTGAAAATATAGATATTTATGTATATATATATATATATATTTATATATATATAGTTATATAGGATAGATCTCGTTATGTAGTGTCATGTGAGCCAGTTAAATATGACAAACTACAGTAAAACATGACAAATACAAGTTAGAACTCATTAAGACGTGATTAAGGAGAAAAACGAGAAGTTACCTTTCCGGGAGTGAAACAAAAGCCATTAGAGTAAAATACGATGTATGCAAGATAGATTTCCTCGAGTGGATTCATACGTACGATATTTGAACCAAACGGTGGAACAACCTATGACCCAAAATCTGTTATTGTGGAAATGAAGCTCCCACTAGTGGCGGAATTATGCAGCTGACCTTTCCGATAATCAATCCACTTGTTCCTCACACTGAAGTCTGTGTCGGGATAAAATTTGAAAATGAAATAGTTCTCGAGTTATCGCATTAACACGAAGAATCTGTGGCAGACTCATAGCGGCGTTGACCATTCTTCATCTCCTTAATGAACGGCCAGAACTGTTGGGTGTCACACTGTGGACCGGACCCAGGAGCGGAGCTCCGACTCAGGAGGAGGCGGGGCCAGTAAGGCAGGCAGCAGTGGAAGTCGCAATAATCAATACGATAAACTAAAGATACCACAACATCTCACCAGCCTTTATTGAAATTATTCATCTGATCAGGATACCCAGAACCCGCCGGAGAGACCCTACATCTCATCTGGCCTGGGAACACCTCAGGATCCCCCCCAGGATGAGCTGGAGAATGTTGCTGAGGAGAGGGATGTCTGGGAATTCCCTCTTTTCAGCCGGCTACCACTGCGACCCGACGCTGCAAACATGCAGGAAAACCGATGGATGTTTGTAGAGAGACTTGTCCTGGTGGTGAAAAGTAAACTAGAAAAAGTTTGGTTCTGGTCTGCCTGGTCACACTCGTCTTCTGGTCCGGTCAGAACCGACCTATAATTTAATTCCCTGCATCAGACGGGCTTAAATACCTGATTTTAACTCAGGCCATTGATTTCCTCACTCTGATTATTATTTGGGTGGCAGATGGTGGGCCGGTGGTAATCCCAGCTGCCAATTGGCCTGACCCCATGCACTCCCCCCCAACACGCGACGCCCGCCCCCCCCCCGAAATCTTTAACGAACCCTCTGAGCCGGCCGGCCGGAGCGCTGCTGTGGAGGGGCGAGTAAAGGCTGCGTCAGCGGTCAGGAGATGAGCCGTGGGGGCGAGGGGCCGAGATTAGACGCCCACTGGTGGGGTCCATTGTTCAGGAAAGAAGGTTTTGTTCGTGTCATGTGACGTAAATATAGTTTTAAAGACAACATGAAGTTCGTTTAATATAAACTCTTGATCAGCCATAACATTAAAACCATCTGCCGTGTATTGATAACTGCGCCCTGATGAACTGTGTGTTCAGACATCTTTCTACCAGAACCAGCAAGTACTGTTATATTCTGCCAATATTTGCAACAGCAGCTTTGCTGTGGGATCCACACTTCACTCCCCACCCTTCACTCCCCACCCTTCACTCCCAACCCTTCACTCCCCACCCTTCACTCCCCACCCTTCACCCCCCACTCACATCAGTGAGCCCTGGACACCTATCACCCTATAGCCAGTCCACCAATTCTCTTTCCTTAGACCACTGTGGTAGGTTCTAACCACTGCATACCAGGAACATCCAACAAGACCTGCTGTTCTGGAGATTCTCTGCCCGGTCATGTAAACATCACAATAAATGACCTCAGATCGCTTAAAAATGTTTCCTTCTTCCAATACAACCTCAAATGTAAAGACTTCATCACCTGTCAGTGGTCATAATGTTATGGCAGATCAGTGTCTTTTATTTTATTTCTATATTTTCGCTTTATAGTAGTTTGGTGACATTTTTAGGGAAATATGACCTTAACTATTATTTAAAAATACACTTCCCAATAAAATTAAGGGAAATTTTGGAAAAAAGTATATTTAAAAAAAAACATTTTTATTTGATTTTGAGTTATTTTATACCAGTTGATTGATTCTTGCGTCACAAATGTTAGCGATGGTGACACAAACATATCACGTGTTACCAGAAACGACACCAACGCCCTTAATCTGGAAAATTTAACCCTCTAATTTATTCATCAAGATATAAAAAACTATGGAAAAAACATTATATTTTATATAATGTTACATTATATTTCTTTGGAGCTTTTATTAGACTCTCTAAATTTACCATATCAAGAGAATTTGTTTAGTTGTGCAAGATTTTAAACGGTAAAAAGAATCTAATCTGACGTATACAAATTAATCGTGATGAAATTTTAATTAGATTAACTCCCGTGTTTAATAAAATCATGTATTTGACCCTTATTCCAATTTAAAGTTTCACAATTCTGTTTAGTAAGTCCTCATTTACTTAATTATTCAATAATATCTATTACATCAGATAGTTAATCCTTGATCGCAACGGTAAACGCCTCCTCCTCGGTGGGCTCCTTTGACCTCTGGTGTCCCCCAGGGCTCCATCCTCGGCCCCTTAGCTTTTAGCACATACACGATTCTACTAGGTCACATTATTAACAGGTTCAGTTATATTTTACAATAAAAACTAGAGACTCAAAATGTGCTCAACGGAACAGTTGAGCGGGACATTAAAGGGGTTTTAAAGTGAAATCTTTCTAAAACGGAGCAGCGATTCCCTCCTAGCTCATGGGAACATAACAATGGTCGTTTCAGTTACCTCATTTGCTGTAATCTCCTTGCTTCCTTTGTTTCCACAAGGGCCCTAATCTAATCTAAAGTCATCTGAGCTAATCCGCAGCAGCAGCAGCAGCAGCAGCAGCAGCAGCAGCGCTCGAGCTGAATTAGGCCTCTGACTGAAAGCCAACCGCCAGACGTCCGTCTGATTACGGCGTTTTACTTGAAAATGAAATTTTAAATGAAATTTAAGCAGGTGGTTTTTCTCCTTCGTGCCTCCAAACCTCCTAACTCCACAGAAAACACACACCAAAATAAAAATCCTCTTGAATGAATACGAGATCAGGGAGGGAAATCATCTGTAGAGAAATCATCGTTTTCCTTTTCTTTTAGAAGGTTCGGTTGAGTTTCTCTACAGGATTAGTAAGTAAGCATTAATAGCCGCTGCGTAAGAGGGAACCTGGAATATTTAATCCTACTCTTTGACAACTGTTGACATTCAAAAGGATTATTTAAAATCTTCTTACCTCGATTCATCGTTGAACTGCATTGTGGACTGAAACGCCCACGTAGTCAAAGACATGTCCACGACTTTGTTCCTCAGTATGAACCCTCAGAGACACGGGCTGATCTTCATCACGTCGGGAAAAAAACTAAGTTCTAAAGTTTCTCTTTCACTTCCTTTGTATTGTTTTTTTGTTAGCACAGCCAGGAAATGTTGGAAAGAGAGTCGCCGTAGACCTGCTGCAAGGGGCTTTAAGTGGATTAAAACCTTTAGATTTCCACATAAAGCTTCTTCTAATGCGTAAAATATGAAAAATTATAATGGAATAATATTTAAACACATATATAACTCCCCTTGTATAGACCCACATGATCAGACGTATAGTTGGGAAGTTATGGTCAAAAAAATATTTTTGTGTGCAAAAAAAACCCCCCTAGTGAGTGAAATATGAACAATTACAGTAAAGTATGACAAATATAAACAAGATCTCCTTGAGGCGGTTCATGTAAAGTCGATTTGGACAAAATCGGACCACCGGTTAAGAAGTTATGCTTGAAAAACAGGTTGTTGTTTTTTTTCGTAAAAGCTCCCCCTAGTGAGTAAAATATGAACTATCAAAGTAAACGCGACTCACACAAGATAGTTCTCCTCACCTTGATGCATATGTGCTAAATTTAGAGTTTATCGGACCAACGTTAGACAAATGATGGCCCAAAAACGTTTCTTATATAACCGACCTGTTGCAAAATCAGTCCAGTTCTTCCTCGTGTCCAGATCAATTTGGGTAAAAAAATTGAAAATGATCCATGAAGTGCTTTGAGTTATTGCGTTAACGTTAAAGATTTTTTTAGCGGACGTTGCGGCAATGATAAAAATACTCGATTACGTACCGGCTCAGGGAACGTTTTCAAATGTTATACCCACATAGATCTTAGTGCGAGGAGAGGAAGAACTGGATTGATGTTGGGAAAGGTCGGTAGTATGTTTCTGACACCAGGGGGAGCTTTATCTCCAAAGCTTCTCGGGCCACAAGTTCTCAACTGCTGGTCCGATTTAGTCCAAGTTTGGTGCAGATGAATGGACAAGAGAAGATAAAACACATTTTACTCTAATAGTTCGTATTTCAGAACATTTTTATCGGACATAACTTCACGTATAATTTGAGGAGTCCAATCAGGGGGATTGCCTGTACAACGCATTGCCCTGGGGGCTTTTTCGGGGGATATACCCTTGCTGTGGGGGACAACAACGTAGCACTAGCTGCTCATCACTCTTCCACAACCACGATTGACCCACCCCCTCATCGGCGTCACATGACCTGACATAAATGAAAAACGGAGGTCAAACTTGTGGAGTCGTCATTTTTCCGAACTAAGACACGGTAAGAATAAGGGAAGACAAATAAAAATAACATGTGGTTTTTTTTTCCTCTCGTTAAATTCCATCAAAGGTTCCTACATTCAGCGATTCTGGACGGACTTCTGGTTCTGGTGGTTCCTGTCTATTAAATGTTGATACTGTATCAGTAAAATCAGAGTTAATTAAAAGCAGAAACAGAACAATGGCACCAGCAGCAGCAGCAGTTGGCTGCTGAGGGTTTTTTTTAGATCCTAAACAAACAGTGGGGCTCTGAGCTGCGTCAAGAGGCTCAGCCGAGGTCCAATCTGACATTTATCTCCCGGGCCCGTTTGTGCTGACGGCAGCGCGGCGGCGCTTTAGGAAGCAGCTGTTTACTGTCAGAGATCTAGGTCAGGACAGAGAGAGAGAGAGAGGGACTCACACTCCACACAACAGTTTGTACACAAGGCTGCATGGCCTCCGGTACATCTGCACCGACCCGCCAGTCAAGCAGGGGGGCCGTGAGCTGGACGGGGGTCCCTGGACCAGCTGGATGTGCCCCCCCCCCCCTCCTGAGACAAATTTACTATTATTTGAATTAAAGTCTGTCAGGACTGAGAACCTCTGACAGAATAGATATAAAACAGGATATTCGCAGGTCAGCCATAACATTAGAACCACTGACAGGTGAACTCAGAGTCACGTTGATGATCTCGCTAGAATGGCGCCTGTCAGCGGAGTAGATCTGCTAGTTAGTCAACGTTATGTCCTTAAGTTGATGAGGGGAGCTGGATAAGAGAGCAGACACACCTGACACACCTGAAACCCCTGACACACCTGACACACCTCACACCCTTGACACACCTCACACCCTTGACACACTTCACACACCTGACACACTTCACACACCTGACACACCTGACACACCTCACACCCTTGACACACCTCACACACCTGACACACCTGAAACCCTTGACACACCTCACACCCTTGACACACCTCACACCCTTGACACACCTGACACACCTCACACCCTTGACACATCTCACACCCTTGACACACCTCACACACCTGACACACTTCACACACCTGACACACCTCACACCCTTGACACACCTCACACCCTTGACACACCTCACACCCTTGACACACCTCACACACCTGACACCGTAGACACACCTGACATATCTCAAAGGAAGAAGGAGGCCTCCACGGCCCCCTGACACACCTGACACACAGGTAAGAGGCTCAGACGCCACGGTCAGATCCCAAAGGCAGCTTTATCACTGGGTTATGTAAGCGAGGCCCTGATGCGGCGCTGATGTGAGGACGCAGCCACACTGCCGTCGTCAGCAGTGACCAGATCAGATTTAACGGCCCCCCCTCCATCTCCTCCCTCCTCCTTGAGTTTCCTTCATGATCCATGGTAACACCCCATATGCCCCATATGTGTGTGTGTGTGTGTGTGTGTGTGTGTGTGTGTGTGTGTCTTCTCTTATCCTCTCTCATGTCTTCATTGAGGTTAAGGAGGGTTCGGACTCTGATGTTATCAGGCGTCAGTAACGACATGTTTAGATCAAATCATTTCTTTTACTCAGATTCATTCTCCTACTGACGCTCGCGATGATTTCAAATTATACTGACGTGCAAATTCTGGTGATTTTGAAGGAATTAAATCGATTAAAACTTAATTTCTTTTTAAAAAATCACGATTTTTCTAAAATTTCTAAAAATGTATTAGAATTCTAGAGCAAACATAAATAAACAAGTTCATAGTTTCCACAACAAAGACTTCAACTCCACATGCAGCAAAAACACAAAAAAGACACTAGACACCCATCAGCCATAACATTATAACCACCTACAGCCAAAGTCAGAATAACATTTATTGTCTCCTTTACGGTTCCAAGTAGTGGGAGAAACAGTTTTTAGGCAGTGACTGAACATTTTACCCTAAAGTTGATGGAAGCAAGAAAAATGTTCAATCGTAAGGATCCGAACGACTTTGACGAGAGACAAATTTTGATGGCTAGACGAATCTGTCAGACCATCTCCAGAATTGCAGGTCTGGTTGGATGTCCCCCATCTGCAAGTATGCGGATCTGAAAGACTAAATAATGATGTTTAGATGACTGGGTCGGAGCATGTCCAGATACGTAGGTCGTGTTTTGTGGACCCATTCTGCAGTAGTTACTGTAGAACCTACCAAAAGTGGTCAAAGTAAGGACAACCGGTGAAGCAGCGAAAAGATCATGGCCACCAGAGGCTGGTAGGTGCATCGGGATTGAAGGCCCGTGTTGTTTGATCCACAGACGAGCTGCTGTAGCACAATTTGCTAAAATGCTGGTTCTGAAAGAACACAGAACCCGCAGAACGTGAAGCATGGTTATAATGATATGGCTCATAAGTCCATTTTCCCATGCTGGCTGAAAATGTTTAAACGCATAACTTTTAACCAACTCATGTCTTCTCCGGCGAAACACGTGTCCGTAGAAACACTCTGATTACGCCGAGGGTCTTTGAAAGCAGCGCGCCGGCGCCCTCATCATTAAACCGGCCTCGCCTCAGAGCGACACCTGCCGCAGGAGTGTGACCGCCTCCATCAGATCGGATCAGGTCTGCTCTCTATGTTTAGCGTATGAGTGCGGGGATGAGGCCGGCGGCCGGGGCCAACGCAGCATTATGACACTTTACATAATGACGCTAAGCTGCGGTACACGGTGACACCATCACGTTTTAGGGGAAGACTTGCCGACGCCAGCGGACCCTAGATTATTCCGAGACGAATAGATTAGCATGAGAGCAGCCACAGATTGGGATTCAAGGAATGATTGGAGGAGCCGTGTTATGTAACGATAACGACATCCATCGCTTTCCTCTGAGCGCCGTCTCTTCCAGGCTGGGCTTCCTGAAGTCCCTGAACCGACACTTCACCACTACTCCCCCCTCTGTCAGAACCACTCACCCCACTGTCAGAACTACCCACCCCACTGTCAGAACCACTCACCCCACTGTCAGAACTACTCACCCCACTGTCAGAACCACTCACCCCACAGTCAGAACTACTCACACCACTGTGAGAACCACTCCCCCCACTGTCAGAACTACTCACCTCACTGTCAGAACTACTCCCCCCACTGTTAGAACTACTCACCCTACAGTCAGAACCACTCACCCCACTGTCAGAACTACTCACCCTACAGTCAGAACCACTCACCCCACAGTCAGAACTACTCACCCCACTGTCAGAACCACTCCCCCCACTGTCAGAACTACTCACCTCACTCTCAGAACTACTCACCCCACTGTCAGAACTACTCACCCCTCTGACTTCAACACGATCCCTCCGTTCTACCCACTCATACCTCCTCCTCCTTCCCCGGACTAAGCCCAGCACCATGGGTGATCGGGCCTTCTGTTCTCCTGCCCCTCGTCTGTGGGATGCCCTCCCTGACCATCTGAGGGCTCCACAGACGACTGACACATTTAAAAAAGGACTTAAAACTTTCCTTTTTAGCAGAACCTATAACTTTAATTAACATTGCTGCTTTTTGGTCAGATTTTAATTTATTTTTTATTTTTTATTTTTTATTGATGCTTTTATCTGCTTATACTTTGTAACACTTTGCGATTTGATCCAAATGTAAAGTGCATTTTAAATGAAATGTATTATTATTATAACATTAAAACCACCTGGCAAACAGCCAGACTGGCGGTGAAGTGTCAAACACTGGGTTCTGGGTTCATGTCCAGATGGGGGTCTACGCCAAAAATAAACTAGGAATACCCCGTCGTCTCCGACAGCAATAGGTATATCCGCGAAAAGTCCCCGCTCTCCTGCGTTGTGCAAGCAATTAAGTTATTTCCACGGTATTTTTTTTAGAAATAAAGCTCCTGAAAGTGAGTAAAAATATGGAGTAAAGAATAAACAAGATTTATCTCATAAAGTCGATTCTTATGCCCCCGATTTAGACGTAATTTAATCCATGGTTGAGAAATTATGGCCCGAAAACTTTTGAAGATAAAGTTCCCCCTAGTGGCAGAAATATACAACATAAATTTCCCAAAATCATTCCAGTACTTCCTCTCACTAAGGGCCTATGTGGGTATACAATTTGAAAATGGCACATAAAATAGTTTTTGAGTTATCGTGTTTACACGAAGGAACCGTGTCGGCGCCGAGGATGATTCCATGACATCCCAGACTTTCCTGTTATATTATTATTCCAGATGTTTTACTAGGTCATTTTCTTTATGTGTGTGACAGAAAATGAATGAATGAGCATTTCTGTACGGAAGATTTTGGGTAGGAAAACCGAATTCAGGACTTTTAGCTGTAGTAGTTGAGTATTTTCACAGTGTGGCATTCACTACTTAAGTAAAGGATCGGAATACTACTTCCACTACTTTTAAAAAAACTATTTCTAGAAAATGAGGCCGCTGTATTAGAGCTATAAAGGACTGACGACAGATCATCGACGCTAGAGGCGGAAACTTCCTGCAGGAAAACATTTTTTTGTAAGCCACAAATATCTCAAATTGCTTCGACCTCCGACCTCAGGTAAATATTAGTCTTTGTAAATTGCAGTTTTACAAATCCGTGCCCTACTTCTTGTATTCCTAATAGTATTTGTGCAGGCCGAACCTCGTCGCGTACGTATTCGACGTTTAATAATGAATGAATGAATGAATGAATGCTGTCGCTCCTTTTTGCTCTGAAAGGTAAATTAAAGCTGCATAATTCATGAAGAGGAGACGAGCCCAGTGTCCAGGCGGGTAGTTTGTTCTGAATCAGAGGGGGAGGGGGGCGGGGCAAAGGCCAACAATGAATCTGATTGGCAGTTCCATTATTTTATATATGACTGTATAAATGTTTTGTTTTTGAGGACTTAAAGAATAAACCATAGAAAAATGGTCGGATTAATCATCTAAAACATTTTTGAGTTAACTTATTGTAAGTCTCAACTAGATAAATGTAAATAATAAAACATGCAAAAAAACGTGAGAAACTGCGACGGTGGCACAAAAAAAAAAAGTTTAAAAAAACAATAATATCCCTCAGATTTTAAGTTTTCATCTTTTACAGTTTTAACAGATTTAACGGTAATTATCTATTTGACCTGAAAATGTTGAGAAAATCAGTTTCCTGGTTTTTCCATGTAAAGTGAACTTATTACTGCTGGGGGTCGGTTCTGTACGACCCCACCCCTGGATAAGTCGGAATGATCCGTGACCCTGCTGCTTATCCTGTGGAGGGTCGTGGAGAGGGGGTCGGATCCACACCCATCTCCTAGATTCATCCTCCTAAATGTAATTGGCTCTGACCCCCCCATAAAGTTATGAGCATGTCGGTGAGGTACGTTCACTATAATGACAGAAAATGTTGAAAAATGTATTTTTTTTCACAATTTAATGGAAATCTGTATAAAACTAAACAATTAAAAATCGAATTAATTAATTTAAAAAAAACAGGGACAGGATACATTGTAATCAAAATACAATTAAACAAAATTGTTAACACAATAAAAAAAAAATCATAAAATAAAAATTCAGGTTGATCATCTAACTGATCAAAAAAAACACCAGCCAACAGACCGACCAACAACTGACATATTAACAAACCAGAAGAACCAACGACTGAGAGATGGACTAACTGACCATCCAACTGACCTACAGACGGACCAAGCAAAAGACGGACATAAGAATCACCAACAACTGACAGATTGATCAAGCAACCATCTAACTGATCAAAAACCAACCAGTCAACAGACCTAGCAATCAACAGACTGACCAACAGATTAACTGACCAACCCCCCAATTATTCAACCAACCAACCAGCCAACAGACCGACCAGCCAACCAACCAACCAACCAGCCAACAGACCGACCAGCCAACCAACCAACAGACCGACCAGCCAACCAACCAACCGACCAACCGACCGACCAACAGACTAACCAACCCACCAACCAACCAACCAGCCAACAGACTGACCAGCCAACCAACCAACCGAACGACCAACCAACCGACCAACAGACTGACCAACCAACCGACCAACTGATCAACCGACTGACAAACATACGGACTGAAATGTATTTGTGGTGCTCTGTAAGAATTCAGGTGGATTCTTACAACCTGCTCCCTGACTCCCCCATCCAAGCCCGCCATCAGTGCTCAGAGTCTAATCGGGTGAATCCATGCAGAAAGGCTGGGGGGCCGCTGATCTCAGAAGACTAATTAAGTGGTAAATCTGACAGAGGTCAACAGTGTGGCGGCGGCGGGTGAAGAGAGTCGCCACCATATGTCCAAAGATGCCCACCGGGACTGTGTCTTCACTGCTCTTTTAATCTTTTGAGCTAATTGTCTTTCCCCCCCCCCCTTGTCTTCTGGTGGCTGCCGCCGGTGCCCAGGCAGACAAAATATGGCCAAACTCTAATCTCCTTAACTTCTTTCCACTTTGTTTTTCTCATGGTGGTCGGCCGTCTTATTGTGGAACTCGCTGACGGGGACGTTTATTTTTTTTACCCCGTAAGCAAATTTTCTGCTTTGGAGTTCAGCTGCAATTAAACGGTTCTGGCTTTAAAGACACCTGCTGTTTCTTTTATGTGACAAATCATTGGACATGGACCCACTCTGTGTCTTTTCTGTTGAAGACTTGTTCATGTTTTTACACGTTTGTGTCGTACGTCGCTCGTTAAGAGTTAAGAAAAGCAGTAAAATAAACCGAAGACGTAAAATCTCTTTATACTTCTAATTTGGTTTATCTAAATGTGTTACGTCAGTACAGAGTTGACGTTTATGTGAGTACTAGTGCAGTTTCACATGTCACATGTGGAAAATAACCCCTCATGCTGTCAAACCAGCAACCTCTAGTGTCAGAACTATACAACCGACCCTTCCCAGAATCAACCCAGTTCTTTCTCACACTAAGGTCTAATAAAGTGTGAAATTTGGAAAAGATCCCTCAAACATTTTTTGAGTTATGTCCGGAAAACTGTGTTTTTGATTAAACATAAAAAGCTTCCCCCTAGTGAGTAACATACAATATTTACAAGATAGATCTCCATGAGTCGATTCATCGGCACCCAATTTGAACTAAAGCTCCCCCTAGTGGGTAATTTATGAACTATGAGAGTAAAACTAGATGTATACCAGGTGAATCTCCTGGAGTCGATTCATATGCACCAAATTGGAATTAAAATCGGCTAAGAAATTATGGTCTGACAATTTCGCAAATAAAACTTGTCCTCGTTTGAGAAATATGTAATCGAACCTTCCCAGAATCACTCCAGTTCTTCCTCACACTAAGATCTAGGTGGCGATAAAATTTGACAATGATCCGTGATATGGTTTTTGAGTTATCGCGTCAACACGAAGGTGACAGCGATGACGATTCGACAATACCCCCGACTTTTTCGGGTATATTCATATTATTTAAAGTCCGCATGTTTCCCCTTCTGAGTTTTGTCTACAGGTTCTGTTCAGCTCAGCTTGAGCAAATGCCGCATGTCGGATGATTCTAGCTCCCTTAAAATGAATCCCGGACCCTCGTGAACGAGCCAAATTAAAAGAATCGGCCATTTAAACCTCCATTATTCTCTCGGTGACCTTTTTCTGGTGGCAGCCGGAGGAGACGGGAGTTAATAGGCAGCTCCTCCGCAAACACTGGGGGTCATTATGAGCGGGGGGACAATCATGCAGATCAAATATACAGCAGAGGGGGGGAATGGAAGAGGCTGGTAAATATAATAATGTACGCCTGATGTAATCGTCCCTTTAAACGCAGACGATGATGAAGAGGAGCGCTGACTGATGGATGACAGAGGAGAAGCTGGAAGACGAAGCTTCCTCTAAAGTTACAACTCCTCCGCCGGAGAGTTTTTTTTCTCTCCAGGCGCCGCTTCCTCCTCTTCTTCTTCGCGGACATGACGACGAATCCGAGCAGCACCAAGGTTCTGGCAAACGTGACTGATTGATCCAGTAGATGAACAGTAAAGATTAAGAGGATGACAAATCAGCATGCTGCTTACACAGCGCATGGGGCTAATCCCCCCCCTCCACCTCCACCTCCACCCCCCCTGGCCTCCCTTTTGAGGAGCTGCCACCGAGGAGAACCCACAGACAGTGCCGGACCCCGACGGCCAGAGGGAGGACACACGACCCGTTGACGCGCAACAAGTGGGAGCTCATGGCAGGATCTGGACCCATCTGCACCTCCTCTCCCTCACAGTAGACACACCACCTGCCATCTGCCCACCGGGGGGACCACCGGGGGCCGGACTCACCAACTCATTCTGCATCAAACCTGACAGGAACTTTTTGTTAAGAGGAATCCAGAATAAAAAAGTCTTTTCTTCAGGAGTCGACCGGTAAAAATGATGGAGGATCACCTGCCCAAGATCTCCGTCATGCCGTCCTCCTCCCCCTCCGACTCCTTTGGGAGCGGCGGGACCGACGACAGCAGAGGAGGTAAGAGTTTCTCCAGGAGCGGCAGGTGAAAGAGGAGATGCAAATTTACCCATCAGTCTTGGGGGGGAGAAAGAAACGTTTGGAGTTTTAAACTTTAACTGAGGTTGAACCGAAACGTGATTTTAATCTGAACGATAATAAAAATATACATGAAAAAGTTTTTTTTATATCTGTAAACCGGCTCAATAAGTTTATTTCTGGATTCCAGACGCCTCATTATGCAACTCTTAGCGACGCTATCTTGAATTTATGTGGACTTAATGGGTTTATAGGGATTAATATCGGCGTGTTTGAATCTTTTTATGTTAGCTGTCAATCTGCCCTCCAGCCATTTTATAGTTTCTCCTTCATCATCGTCCACTAAATGAGATTTCTCAGAGCCAAACGGCTGCTGCAATATTGACCCGCGAGTCCGGTGGTTCTGTCGGGCCTCATGCAGGCTGAGCCGGCGGTACAGATGGCAGGCACACGCGTGGAACAATACCAGACTACATGAATGCCACTAACCGATCTGCTGCCCTCTCTTTGACTCGCAGCCAAGAGTCCAGGCCCGGGAAAAGCTCTGAGCCCGGCGCTGGTCTGCAAAGTGTGCGGAGACACCAGCAGCGGCAAACACTACGGCATCTACGCCTGCAACGGCTGCAGCGGCTTCTTCAAGCGCAGCGTGAGGAGGAGACTCATTTACAGGTAGGAATCTTTCATTCCAGGCAGTTTGTAGATGAGGTGCATTATGGGAAACGTATGCAAACGGAAGAATCCAGGCTAAATATGACATCCAGGATCAGGTCATGTTCCACCGGTGGATAGTAGGCCTGCAAATGTTTTTGTGAAGGAACTGCATAAGAATCAGTTTCAGAACAAAGTTTATATAATTAAAAGCTGCCTCTAAAAAAATAATCTTTAAGACTTTTTCTGTAATTAACATAAAAAAACAGATACAATGTCAACATGTTCACAGTTACGTAGTTAATTATTTAAAATGACGGTAAATTATAAAAAAAATGTTTCCTTAAAAGCTAGAAATCAAAATTATTTCAAGAATATACGCCTTATTTCTATCAATCTATAAAAACGTTTACCGTAAAACTACTGAAACTGTAAAAACAATCTTTAAATCTGTATAAATGACGGTGTAATACTTTGACAGTAGTAAATTTCTTTCTAACATTATGGTTATTTTCTGTTAATGTTACCAAACGTTTACATTTTTACAGTAAAATTCTGGATTCCCTACATATTCTGAAAAAAAAAGTTATTTACTGTTTTTCCATCTAAAATAATTCACTACAGTTTTAAACTGTTTTTGAATTTTGACAGATATCACTCTTACCATTTAAACTGTAATTTCAACGGGAACTTAAAAACTGTGTAGCTCAAAAATGATTAGATGATTTTGAAATGATATTTTTCTTCTTCTAAATATAAATTATTATTTTTGAGCGGAATCTCCCTTTAAAATCTTCAGGTGCCAGGCTGGTACCGGCATGTGTCCCGTAGACAAAGCTCATCGGAACCAGTGCCAGGCGTGCCGGCTGAAGAAGTGCCTGCAGGCGGGCATGAATAAAGACGGTAAGAGTCCGGATGAAGTCGGAAACATTTACACTCTAAAACTGAAAACTTGAACAACTAAAAAAACGACTCCCGGTCGTCCCCTTCACTCCAGCTGTGCAGAATGAGCGCCAGCCCCGCAGCACAGCCCAGGTCCGCCTGGACTCCATCGACGTGGACCCCGAGAAGGACCACCTGGCCACCACGCGAGAGCCCACCTCCTCCTCCTCCTCTTCCTCCTCCTCCTCGTCCTCCTCCAGTGGCTCCGTCATCACGTGGCCCCACATCACCTCCTCCATGTCCATCACCTCCTCCGTT
This sequence comes from Lophius piscatorius, assembly GCA_009660295.1. Taxonomy (NCBI): domain Eukaryota; kingdom Metazoa; phylum Chordata; class Actinopteri; order Lophiiformes; family Lophiidae; genus Lophius; species Lophius piscatorius. Next base: position 25,578 of record VRLP01005881.1, read on the forward strand.
GCCCCTCAGCGCTGCATCAGTCCCCAGAACAACCACCGCTTCATGGCCAGCCTCATGACAGCCGAGACCTGCGCCAAACTGGAGCCCGAAGACGGTGAGACTCCCGACGGAGAAAACTTTCCCCGACAAGATTTTATCGTTTCATTTTAATATTCTATCATTTTAACATTTTCATTCGTCTTTAGGTTTCCACTCAAATGTTCTGTTTGAGCTCATTTTGAGTCACGATATCTTACTTTAAAGTTCGACTGAACCTTTTTAATAGTATGACCCCGCAGCAGCAAGTAAAGGCTAAACAGTAAGGGGCCAAGTACGGAGCCTTGTGGGACACCACAGGTTAAAATAGTCATTCATTATGACTGTTGTGAGATTGATTATTGTAGCGTAGCAAATTGTTACTAAACAGAATTATGTAGCCTGATACAACCAAAGAAAGGTTGAAATATTTTATAGTAAAAAAAAAACATGGTTTACCAGAATTACGATTTAATTATTTGAAATAAATCAACAAATTTTTATCATGAAATAATTTTCAAATTTTTTTTTTTTTACAGTTTAAAATCTTTTGTCTGATAAAACAAAATTTGTAATTTGATGGTAGATTGAGAGATTAAGATATTTAATTAATAGAATAAAAAGTATGCAAAGAAATAATTTTCCGTAAATTAGATTTTTTTCTTTTTTGCTTCAATTATGGTTGATAGTCACCATATTATTACGTTTTAGAGTGTATTTTTTTAAAATTGTTTTTAGGATATCTGATAGCCTCAGATAAGGGAACATAATATAATATTAAAAATCTTAAAATAAAAAAACAATTTTTTATGAAAAATCAACCAATCAGGAAAGAGTTTAGGAAGCAAATCCAAAATTGAAAAATAAATATTTAACGTAGATTCTCAACAATAACTTAATACAAGGTAAAATCTAAACCGCTCAGATTAGCTGGACCAAAATGAAATCCTGACTTTGTCTTCTCTCTGTTGTTCAGTTGACGAGAACATTGACGTGACCGGCAACGAGCCGGAGCGGGCCTCCTCGGAGTACCACATGGCTCTGTACCCGTCCAGCTCCGAAAACGTCTACGAGACCTCGGCGAGGCTCCTCTTCATGTCGGTGAAGTGGGCCAAGAACCTGCCCGTGTTTTCCAACCTGCCCTTCAGAGACCAGGTGGGACTTTAGTTCTCGTACACTGTAAAAAAAATAAAAATGTAAGGGAATCTTATCATTTCAAGGCAACTCACTGAAACTTCTACATTGGAAGAAACTCAACTACAGTTTTGTTTATTGTTCATTTTTATATGGAGATGATTTCATTGAAAAAAAACAACAACTATATTTTTTTAATTTAAGATTACAAAAAAAAAAAAAAATTGTTTTTCAGTTTATGTAAAAAACAGTCTCAGGTTTTCATTTTTACAGTGTATCTATACTTTTATTACACAGCAGCACAATGTATTTATAATCTAAATAATTTATATAGTCGTTTTTCTTTGGAATATAAACTCATTCAAAATATTAGTAGTATAAAAAGTATACAACACTGTTTGAAAGATTAACCCAATATATATGCACTGGATTTTATAGTTGTGAGTTGAAAAAACATTTTTGCTTATATTATTTTTAAAATTTTTAGATTTTCTGTCACATATGATTTACGCATTATCAATAAAAACAAAAAAGTTTTTATTTGATTTTTAGGTAGTGTAGACCGTTTGTTTTGGTGTCGCAAAAACAATATTTCATCCTCAAAATATAAATAAATATAAAAGACTGTACAGAAAAAAAATTGTCAGAAGGATAAATTTGATTAAGTCTGAATTAATGATAAAACATTTGAGACACATTAAAAAAAACAGTATATTATGAATTCAGAATTTAGAAATACTATTATCTCGGTGACATATACTAATAAAATAAATGGATTCTCAAGTCAAAATCTTGCGATACTCTTAATATTAACAATATTCATTATAACCTTCATTTGTGGATTATATTTTATAATTTATCAAAAAAAAATGTTTTGGGCAGTCCTCATCTTCCATACAGACTGTTTTTAACTTTTTAAAAATAAATAAAAACCCTGATGCTTAAATAAAGGCGACGTGTCTCAGCTCCTGAAATGTTTCCATATTTAAAAAATAGATATATAAATATAATTATGAGTTACAAATTCTGAATTTAAACATTTCTATTTTTTTTTTTTGAGAAACAATAAAATAAGTCATAAGTGTTAAATAGTAAGTCATAATTTTATGTCACTGCTCTATGATTATATGACATCAATGATACATTTTGCCTCATCATCATTTTTATGTTATCATTTATTCAGATGTTTTTTTCTAATTGCGATTAACGTGATAATTAGAAGTTTAACCTTTGACCCCTGCTTTTGTACCAAACCAGGTGATCCTGCTGGAGGAAGCGTGGAGCGAGCTCTTCCTCCTCTGTGCCATCCAGTGGTCTCTGCCCCTGGAGAGCTGCCCCCTCCTCTCTCTGCCAGACCTCTGCCCCGGCATGCAGGGCAAAACCAGTTACACCAGCCTGGACCTCCGCCTCCTGCAGGAGGTCTTCAGCCGCTTCAAGGCGCTCGCCGTGGATCCCACTGAGTTCGCCTGCCTCAAGGCCATCGTGCTCTTCAAGCCAGGTGAGGGCAGGAGGATTCTGGGAAGTAAAATATAATAATATATATACATATACATATAAAATATAAATATAAAGTAATAAACAAGTTATTACACTGTTATTACTGCCCTGTAATAAAACTGTATTAAGATTTAATTATGGATAATGGAACTCCTATAATACATAAAATCCTATAAAAACGTATTGAACCCGATATAAAACAGATAATATGCAGTTTGTCATTTTATCAGATTTTTATGTAACTCTCTGATGATAATAAAATATTCTATCTTATAAAAAGTCCTTTCTCTTACAGCTCTCTCAAATATTATATATTTAATCCAATTAAAAAACAAATCAGCATCTAGTAAACATTTGTGTATAAGTATTTGTGTATAAGTATATGTGTATAAGTATATATGTAGAAGTATATGTGTATAAGTATATGTGTATAAGTACTTGTTGGACTTTTGCCTGACTCTCCTCTCCCCCTGCAGAGACCCGCGGACTGAAGGACCCAGAACAAGTGGAGAACCTGCAGGACCAGTCTCAGGTGATGCTGGGACAACACATCCGCTCACACTACCCCAGTCAACCAGCCAGGTAACGACCCGTTTGTAGCAGCCGCTTAAATACGTCCCGTCATGATGCAGAACCGAACCCGTGGTTCTGCATCATGACGCTTCCAGAAAAAAACCCGTTTATTTTCTGTTAGTATTTATGTGTCACAAAAGTTTTCCTCAACAAGGCCACTTATTTTTTTTCCCATCTTTTTGATGAAAGAAGATGAGTAATTAAGTCCCGCCCCCTAGTGTCGGAAATATACAACCAACTTTTCCCCCCAGATCAATCCAGTTCTTCCTCGCACTAAAGTCCATGGGGGTCTACATTCTGAAAAGGATCTGTGAGATGGTCAAAGCTTCTGTTAGTGCTGACGATGTTTCATTCCTTCTGAATTGATCACATGCTTTTGAATATACCGATCAGCCGTAACATTATAACCACCGACAGGTGAACAATGATTGTCCTGGTCCCATCGCACCTGTGTACAGGAAAAATATCCACCTTCAAAAATAAGTGCAGTGAATAATGAATACAAGGTGTTTTTAGTTTTTAATGAGTTAAAAAAAAAAATCTTGAAAATTAAATGGTAAGATTTTTTAAAATAAGACGTGAGATTTGGATTTTAAAATGAGCTGGTGAATCAAATTTTTTAGCTCCACTTTACTAATATCAGGTGGTTTTGTATCTCAGAATCAGCTAGTAGTACATACAATTTTGTTTTTTCCCCTTTTATTTATTCTTTTTACAAGATCACACTGTATCAATTTTTCTTTGAGGTCTTTTTATTGTGATTTGTGCATTTTTTTTTTTTTTTCTGCATTTTTTTTCTTGTTTAAAAAAAACAAAACAAAAACATACCTCCAATCCACCTCATAAATTTCCCCTGTAGAGATTTAAAATCAGATCTTCTCTTTTATTTGTGTGGGAAAAGCGGGAACAGTATAAGGCAGGTGGTTATAATGTTATGGCGGATCAGAGTACAGTTTGTCATATTTGTATGAAACTTCATCATAAGACGATAAATCCCCTTGAGATGAAAACATCTCATCTTCAAAGGGGATCCTCAAAACACAAATACACGACAATAATCCATAAGCAAATATATGTACATATACGTACACACATAAACCAAAAAAACACAAATGAATAAATATAAATACAATATCATTCAGATTTTTCAGTTTTTTTTTCTCTTTCCAGGTTCGGGAAGCTGCTGCTTCTTCTTCCCTCCCTGCGTTTTGTGAATTCCGAGCGGATAGAGCTGCTCTTCTTCCACAGGACCATCGGGAACACCCCCATGGAGAAGCTGCTGTGTGACATGTTCAAAAACTGAACACGTTACCCATAATCCCCCGCGGCGTTGGGGTGCGTCGCACGTTCCGTTCACGTTCCAGAGATTCTGCGTGTCGTTATTTTTCTACAGGCCACTTTATTACATGTTTGCTGTTTCCACATCGGGTCAGGTGAAAACGTTCTCGCCACGCCGTCTGTCTGCGTCACACCAGACTTTAACTCCAGTCCCTCGCCGTCTTAATCCGTCCTCCAGTGTTTGCGTGATGATGATGATGATGATTGTCGGTGATTCACGGACTGTATATTAATGTTTTACTCATGTTGTCAAACCTTGACGATGTAAAGGTTGTTGGAAAATGTTTTTTTTTTCCGATTCTGTTTATAAAGCATAAACTTGAAAAAAATCAGATTCCTCCATTAATGTCTGAGTTATTGCCAGCCTCTAAATCCGCCAACAACCACAACAAAGTCTCTGAGCATCTCTCAAATTCTCTTTAAGCGCTCCTCTCCTGCGCCTTCCACTTCAGCGTCTCTCCCCAGCCCACTGAGCCCCCAGCTCCACCTCCTAAGTCAACATCAAAGGAATCCAAGGAAGTGTTGAAGCTGAGCCTCCAGCTCCGACCCCGAAGAAAGATCAAAGGGATCGAAGCATCAAAGGCAGCAGTAGAAACATTGTGACGTCATTAAATGGCTTATTTATTTTATTTAAATTGAATTGCTGTGAAACATGAAAAGTCACCTAAATGTAATCAACGCTAGGATTTACCAAAATCTACCTCTGAGTAAAAATACATGCAAATCCAAACTTGTAGTTTTTCTGTAATCCTGCTCACAAACAAACAAGTAAACAAACAAACAAACAAGTGAAAACATAACTTCCATATAAACTTTCATTCATAAAACACCTTAAAAAAAACAGAAAAGGAGAGGAAGGACAGGATTCAAAATAAAATATAAAATAAAATCAACCAAAAAAGGGGAATAAAATAATTAAAATAAAGGAAGATCAAAGAGAAATAAAAGATTATAACAGACGAAGATGATGAAAGAGTAAAGAGGAAGAAACATTAAGTTAAAAGTCTGTTAAAAAAAGAAGAAGAAAGTTTGAACTGGTGTTTTAAAAAAGGTCAACGATTCGGAGCATCTTATCTCCACTGTAAACAACAGCTGTCAACATTACAATAAATAACATAAACATAAACAAAAACAAACATTCATAAGGTTTGAGAGTTAGTAGGTCCGGGTTTATATGTTTATATATTTATTGTGGTGATATTTGTTGACCGGATGGATGGAATTTATTTAAGGACAGATAAATAAAACAAACAACAATAACAACAATAATAAGTGCAATGATAATAAACAATAATACAGAATACTTGTGTACATGAATGAACACAATATTGGTATTAGTTTGTAAATAAAGAAGAGAAAAGAGTCTAGTTATAATAATTACTATTAATAACTGGTGATAATTAACTATTATTATAATTATCATCACCTTTAGACTTGGGACATACATATATATATATATATATATATAATAATTATATATATATATATATACATATATATATATATATATATATATATGGTGGGTTTTATTGTGTGTCAACAACATGTAGGTTTGTGTTTGTTTACCAACAAGTGGACTAAATGTAGAGCAAAGAATTAATTAAACAGCGCCCTCTACTGTCATGGTGACCAAACACCCAATACACAAAAACACCCATCAAGACCCACACACACACACACATACACACACACACACACACATACACACACACACACACAAACTCACCGAGACCCCCACACACGCTATCTATTACACACACACACACAAATACGCTCTCTCTCTCTCACACACACACACACTATCTATTACACACAAACACACACACACTATCTCTTACATATACACACACACACACACACACACACACTATCTCTTACACACACACACACTCACACACACACACACTATCTCTTACATATACACACACAAACACACACACACTATCTCTTACACACACACACTCACACACACACACACACACTATCTCTTACACCCACACACACACACACACACACTATCTCTTACAGACACACACACACACACACACACTATCTCTTACACACACACACACACACACACCTATACACACACACACACTATCTCTTACACACACACACACACACACTATCTCTTACACACACACACACACACACACACACCTATACACACACACACACACACACAACCTCGTTAGCTTCATGTTCTCGTTAGAGTCTCGGATCAAACCTGAATCCAGTCTTTGGTCAACAAACCCGCCCAGAAACCCTCAGTCATCATCTTCTGTAAACGACACGTCATCCGGAAAGGTCACAGGACGTTTCTGGAGCAACGGAAAAAAAAGAACACTGCAGCACCGGCTCACAAAACTGAAGAAGAGGAGGAATGGTTTTCAAAAAACTCATACGCTCAAAACTGTTTATCAGAGACTTTAAAAGACAAAATAAAGAAGAGCAGCAGGAGTGAAGGGAAAGGTTTCCAAGATGGAGGTGAGAGCAGCTCTGCTGGATGGTTTAGAGACGGTGGTTCTGGTTCTGAGCAGAAGACAGGAGGCAGAGATGAAGATGTTCAGAAGTTCTCTGGGAGTGAGGAGGAAGGACAGGATTAGAAAGGAGACATCAGAGGGACAGTCCAGGTGAGACGTCCTGGAGACAAAGTCAGAGAGGACAGATTGAGATGGTTCTGACCCGTGAAGAAGAGGAGGGATAGTG
>VRLP01005882.1:0-32841 GCA_009660295.1 Lophius piscatorius
GATCCTTGCAGCACTGTTTTGAACATACTGAAGTCTTTGAAGACTTTTATCAGGGATCCCGATGAGAAGTGCGTTACAGTAATCCAGTCTGGAGGAGACAAACGCGTGGACCAGCTTTTCAGCATCACTCAAGGTGAGTGAAGAACGGAGTTTCGAAATATTTCTGAGATGGTGAAAGGAGATCTTGCAGACGTGTTTGATGTGGGATACAAAAGTGAGTTGAGGGTCAAATCTTACACCGAGGTTGGTGACTGATGAAGAGAGGGGAATGTCGTGACCAGAGAAGGTAATTTTGCACTATTGCCCTTAGGAGTTAACTGCTTCTTAGGCGTTTTCCTGACATTTACCAAGAGCCGAAGACCATAGAGGAGAGCTGAGTTAACCTGCTTGCTGTTTAAGGTCTATGAGAGAAGATGGGCAGGACACGGGGGTGTTTCACAGTAAGCAGAGTCAGGCGAATCTCCTCGCCACCGGCTTAAAAAGCCTTATCGATTTTAGTCCCTACATTAATCTGTTAGGCGAGATAGCCCGGTCCTGTGGGATATAGATGTTGCATCCAAAGGACCCTTAAGGTCACCGATGCAAGGCATTGTGGGGGTCCAAATTGGACGTATTAACAACCTTTCAAACAATATTCACATCGTTAAAGTTATTTTACAGAAGTCAAAAAGAATGTAAAGATCAACGCATCACCTTCAAAGAGCCTTAAACAACACCAACCGTGAGTAAATAAATGTTTAGTAATAACAGAAGTTTTAGTGTCTTCTTTAAAACCTTTAATAAAGGCTTTAAAGGAGTAGTAGGAGCTATGCCCACCTGAACTTCAGCAGAGTGTTCTGTGGGATCTGGTAGTTGGTCATTGGCTTCCTGAAGGAGTAGATCTTCTGAAGGATGAACTCTCGGATCTTTGACACCGCCTGAAGTGAGCAACCAATATTAGGATTGTGTCAGTAGAACAAATATCAAGGTGCAAGTTCCAAAACTGAAACTTAAGAAGACAAAGATTAAATTCTATAAAGGGCCAGACAAAATTAAGCAATTAGTCAATAACTCCATCAGTGAAGAATTAACTGGATATTATTTTGATGAGCAATTTAGTCTTTCAGTCATTTAAGACCAAAAGCATTAGCCTGAATACCAGTGTAAAATGTTTTAATTGTGAATTTTCAGATAGAGCAGCAAGATAATTTCCATCCGCTCCTGAAATGACTGTAGTAGCATTGGTTGAGATAAAAAGCCGGTGAGATAAGGAAAGATAGAACTTTACTGATCCTGAAGGAGATTCTTGTTCCAGAAAATGTTCAAAATTACAGAAACGGAAAGAAAGTAAGAGCAAGAACAAAAGTACATCAGAGGCTAATGCAAACCAGTTTTCAAAAAAAAAAACAGCTTGATCAAGAGTTTAATATTGCATAGGACAATATTACATTGAATTAAAAAAAAACAAAGTAGTATTGCACATGATAATGGAAGTGATAGATGTAATAACGCAATTTCGATTATTATTCTTTCATTGGTGTTGGTATCCGATTTGTGAGCTGAAAGACTTCCTGTAATGTTCTGTAGTGGTCCTCGGTGGTCTCAGTCTAATATTGAAGATGCTCTTATAGGAGATGCAGATATGCAGCTTTCCTCAGTTTTCATCCATCAACAGGTTGATATTTCTGTGTTTGATACTGTTGGTGGGTTGGCGCAGTGGTTAGCGCTGCTGCCTCACAGCAAGAAGGTACCGGGTTCAAATCTACATCTACCAGCCTTTCTGTGTGGAGTTTGCATGTTCACCCTGTGTCTGTGTGGGTTCTCTCTGGGAACTCCAGCTTTCTCCCACAGTCCAAAAACATGTGATATAGGTGAATGGTGACACAAAATTGCCCGTAAGTGTGGTTGTGTGACTCTATGTGTGTTGGCCTTGCGATAAACTAGCGACTTGTCCAGGGTGTACCCTGCCTCTCGCCCGATGTTAGCTGGGATAGGCTCCAGCCTGCCGTGACCCTGAACAGGATAAGTGATAGATAATGAATAAATTAATGATACTGTTGGTTTGACAAAGCAAGACACCCGTTAAGCTGTGAAGAACTTTTTTTTTTTAATGATTCTCAAGGCGAGAAGAAGCTGCATTGTATCACGTGGAGATTGGGTTTAGCTCCTTGCTACCCCATCATCATCGTCGTCATCATCACTGCTGCCTCTTTAAGACTCACCTGAATCCCACTGACTTGTCAAAAATCACGCTGCTCTTTAAAAGAACAAAAAATGTAATGAAGCACATTTTCCTTTCATACTGGCCCCTTCATCTCTAAAGTTTTGTGTGACTGTAAACAGTCGCCTGCTTCTGCCTTAATGGTACTTGATTTTTTAAATAATTGTCGTTGTTTATAAAGGGATGAATAGTTTAGGACCAAAATACATTTCTGATCAGCTGCTCCAATAAGAACCATGCTGACCCCTAAGGTCGTCTGGGATCTTTTTGTACAACAGGTCAAAAGAAATCATGGAGAAGCAGCTTTCAGTTTCTATGCCTCACATGTCTGGTACTAACTCCCAGAGAACAGCAGCTCTGCTTGAACTCTCTCTTCTTTTTAGTCAAGGACTGAGATGTTAGCACCCTCCTGTTTTTCTTTAATTCCACTGACTAATGATTACTCTTATATTACACTGCAATGTAACGGTTACTCTCGTCATTTTAATGACAAAATGCTTTTTGTGTTGTTTAATGCTTCTATACGTTGCTGTTTTGTGCTTTTTTTTCATACATACATTTTGTAAAGCCGTTTGATCTGCCTTGTCAAAATGTGCAATATAAATAAACCTTTTCCTAGCATGAGGGGGTTTGCTTGTAAATTAAACATATTGTGCTGCATTAGGGTCCTGTATGTTTCCGGTTTTACTCGTCCGGTGAACTGTAGTTGATGTGATTTGAACTCCAACCAGGGTTTTACTCTGTCACTCTAAACAATGACACAAATCAACCCCCACCTCAAAAAAAAAAAAGGATCAAGAAAATAATGAACAAATTAACTGATAATGAAATGAATTGTTACTTGTGTTATTATCTATCCTGATAGTAATTCATAAAGTTTACTTGAAAAATTCCACTCTCTCTCACTCCCTCACCTTGAGTTTGAGGCGGTCGACAATGTCCTGGATGTCGGAGCAGGCCAGCGTCTCTCTGAAGCTGAGCTCTTTGGCAAAGTTGATCTTGTTGTTGAGTTCATGGAGTTGCACCAGAAACTCCTGCTCTGTTACAGGACTGTCCAGGATTGTGCTGCAATGACAAGGGGCAGCGTCAGAAAAAACCTTTGCAAGTCTGCACCGCATGTCACTGTCACCACCCACTCCATTAACACTTACGAGATCATGGCTCCTGGCACCACCAGCTCATCCACCAGCTGGCTGAGGTGGCTGCGTACCGCCTGCCTGTTCTTAAGCCGCACGTTCATGCTGACGGACTGCTGCTGGAGAGTCTGGATCTCACTGCTGATGGAGGACAGGTCGCTCTGGAAGCCGCTCAGCATACCCTCCATACGCTGAAAAAAATAAATGCACACGAAGCATTTTTAATTTCCTTCAGGATAATTAAAGTTATATCTATACTGACTGGGAGGAAAACCGTAGAGCACTGCATTTATTTCTTCTTTATTTTATTTTGTGTGTAACAAATACATTTAAACCTTCAAAGCTTCAGTTAACTTTTCAATAAGAAACAGTAAGAACTACAGACCTTGAAACCAGCAAAGTGAAGACAGATAAAACAGCTGCAGGAGCAGAAGATAACCATAACAAAAATGGGAGATGATGAAATGAAGCCAAAGACAAAAAGAATAAAAGACGAAACAATGAAAAAGAAGAGGCGAATACTTTAGAGATATGTTTGTGTAGATTCCTATTCATCCAGGTCATGGTAATCATTGAGGGTTTAATCTGCTTTAGGAAAGCTGATTTGATGAGAGATAGAACACATCTTTAACACTAAAAAATAAGTCCAGTTGCTTTGGATATAACCTTCCACGTTTATTCTAGAAATAATATCAACATTCTCCTTAATCAGACACTAAATAAAATGATTACACAAGGGGAATGTGAATCCCATCTCATTTTTGTTTACAAGCTGATTCACATAATCCTGACTTCGTTTCTGTGGGCTGCCACCTGATGGGCAAAGAGCGTACTGCAGGTGAGCCCACAAATAATAATATAATAATAATAATAATACATTTAATTTATAATAATAATCCTTCTTTTATCTATCACAGTACACAGTACATGCTTACAGTACAACATCATGGAATTTATCTCTGCATTTAACCCATCCCTGAAGGATCAGTGGGCAGCCCCTGTGAAGCCCTCAGGGAGCTGAGGTTTCCGGCTCATGCTCAATGACCCACAGGTGCCTTTAAAATTAGGGGCTGGCCAGTGGATTGTGGGATCAGGAGGCAGTCTTACCTCCAATATGGAGTCGCAGGCGGTGATCTGGTTGTGCAGAAGAGCAATATTTTGACTCTCCTTGATGTCTAAGACATGTCCAGTCGAGGAAACAACAGAGTCTCTGGGTGTTTACATTCAACTCCCTCCCAAACATTTAAAGAAATAAATTCTAGAGCTTTCCGTATGTTTTGTAGAGGCATTAAGTCAAGTCAGCGGCTACAGTCCAAGCTCCCTCCAGTTGTCTGAGCTCCTTACTCTATCTCCGAGCCTGAGCTAAAATGATTCTCTTTTTCATACCTTTGTATCGATAGGTGGGATGTGATTAAGCGGGAAATATAAAACCTACAAATGATTATTGTTTCATGCAATTTATGTTAAAATCAGTCATGGAGGAAGTAAAAAAACGTATTTGTGCTTGAACACAGCAGAAGCAGCACATAATTAAAACCTGAATTACATGTGTCTTTGATTTCCTCTGGTGCCCTGTGACATCATGACATTCAAACTTTTAGCAGGAAGGATACAGTCTTTGATGGAGGCCTGCTCAATCCTCTGCAGCTCTGATTCCACCTGTTTGGAGTACTGACGGAGGTCAACGCCCTGTAAGAAGATGGAAGACAGACATTCATCACCACATTTATTTCACGCTTAGTATAAGCTTTGTGTCACAGTTTTGACTTATTAGAATATGATTTGGTTTATGAAAACATGAATGGGTTTTATCTATTACTTAGACTCACAAAAAATGGATTTCTATTAGTTTGAGTTTACAAACAACATATTAATATAAAAGTGATTTTTCTTTGTCAAAACAGATTATTATATATATTATATTATTCATCAACAGGTGATGAGCAAGCAGCAAAAGGTAGTCACGATGAGTAAAAGTAAAACTCTCTCTGACAATCCAGTTAAAATCCTAACTCCTATAACCTACTAAGTAAAACGTTAGTGGTTAGATATTCTCACCGTTTTGAGCGCCTCCTTCACGAGATCATCTTCCAGATTGGCCTGGATATGGACTGAAGATGACAGAGAGAAACAGCACCCATGACAATTAAAACCTTGCAGTCATTATTTTTTATCAGAATGCAGCTTCTCATCAACACTGACACTGCCAGTGGACCTGAGAGGAGCTGAAGAAATTATTATTTTTATATTTAAACTAAAATCCATTTATTCAGTATGGCTTTTATTGTTTTATAATGTTATGGATTTAATATTTCTGTTTATTTATGAAGACACTTCAGTGTTAGTTGTTATTATTTACTTTGCTTTATAATTACTTTTAACTTTAATGTATTTATTACATTTAACTTAATTTTATTACATTTTATTCTATTGTAACAATTACTTATTGTTTTGTATTTTGTTACTTACAATACAGTAATATAAAATTACCTCCAGAATAATTGGTAACCTTTATTTATGAGGAGACACCGGCCTAAATCTTTTTTACATTCTTCACAATCGCAAAAGACCAGAAAATACAGCGATGATGTGTATAAAAAGTTATAGGGCTGGACAAATCTCACAATGGATACAAGAAAATATCTCAACAATTAAAAATGTCAGTTCCAACAGCTAAATAATTATGAAGCATAAAAACACTGGATTAAAAAATCCGCCCAGACGTGGATGTGTCTATAAACTCAGCCCATGCACTATGAGGAGGATAGTTCAACTGCTAAAAGACTCTCCACGGACTACAGCAAGGGAATCAAAGATGTCAGTTGACTCTTGGTGTCAGAAAGTCTCCCTATCCAACGTCAGATGAGCCTTATCAAGGAAACTTGGAGGTGGGCCACCGCTGGTACTTCCAGCATGTTTGAAGTACTCCTCAAAAAAATTATTTTTAGCACCCAAAAAATTATTCCGATAATACAAAATAAAGGTTTAAGCATGGCGATCCCAGTGACCTGACATAAACCCCATAGAACAACTTTGGGATGGGCTAAAGAGGAGAGTCAAGCGTCAATCTCTTATTATGAAGGAACTGGAGACTTTCTGTATGGAGGAATGGTCTCAGATCTTCTCTGTGAGTTCATTAACCTCATCACATACTACAGAATGAGACACAAGGTTGTTATTTTGGCAAATGGGGGCTGAACAAAATATTAAATGCAGGGTGTGGCAATTATGGCAGCACAAATGTTTTAGCAAAAAATGTGTTTTATGTTAAGAATGTAATGGTTCTTTTGATTGTGTTACTTGATTGAAAGTTTCGATTTTGGGAATAATTTGAATGTAAGATTACAATCGTAAAATTGAACTTTTCAATGCTAAATATTGCCTTACTGTCCACTTCATCCAGAATAAACTCATCAGTGGTGAGGTCCAATTCTCCAAGGTTGAGGTTAGGCATGTCTCCATCGATTTTCTAGAAGGAAGACAGGCATGGTCGAATAAATCTAATTAGCAAAATATGCTTATGGCAGCAGCCAGTGGTTACCGTCAAAGTCTAAAGATTTATAGATTAACTATTTGTCCATTGATCTGGTCAAATTGACACTTGATTCTAAAGATACATTTTTCCTTGATGGATGACTTGGTGAATAATTAATGGAAGAAGTACAGACTAATATTCTAAATACAGATGAAAACACCTTGTTGTGATGATGCTAACATGAAGTTCTGATCCACAGACACCGTTTTGGCAACTATATTACCTACATGAACATACATCGTCTAAATATACATGTTCCCAATGTCACAGCGTTTTTAATTCATGCGTCAGATATTTTCCAGTATTATATGAACTCAGCCAGGTAATATTACGTTCATTGTTAATACATTTTGTTGTGAATACTAACCGGATACAGGTACGGATCCCAGTAACAGGTCATACACTGGTATATTTATAGTTTTTCTACAACAACTGATTGAGATAGAAATAATAAATATCACCTCCTCGTCGTGTAAATATGCCATGGCTATTTCTGTTGGGTTTCCTGCTGTGTTTACATCTGATCCAGCTCCGGCAGAAGCAGTAGCAACCTCCGCCATTGTGGCGAATTTACATTAACACCCGGAAAAACTACAAACGCAAAGTTCCGCCTCCTAATGAAAAAAAACGTTGTTGTTTTTCGTGAATAAATCGCAAACGACACTTACAACGTTATTTAAGTGTGACATTAATACATATAAAAAAAGTTATTTTCATTATTTCGTCAGTAAAACAAAGCATTTATTTTATTCTAATCGGGGTTTGTCTTTCTTCTCGTAAGACATATTTAAGTGTTGGACCAACTTCCTTTCGCCGGCCGGGGTCAAACGCTCGCGAGAATTCTTCCACTTCCTCTTCGCACGGAACCTACTTCCAAGATGGTGAGTAAGCTTTCTATCAACCCGAAATAGTTTCAAAATCCACAATCATCTGGTCTGATGAGCACTTGGTTACTATATTAAAACCTGAAAATAATTTTAGACATTCAGTGTGAGTAGGTTAATGAAAGATTTTGGGCTGATTAGTTGCAAAAAACGCACAATCAACCTAGTTTACACACACCGCCGAACTGAGCTGCTCTGGGCGACCATAGCTAGATAGCGTGTGAAATTGAGTCGTTTTTATGTTCTCCACTCCTCCTTACATTTCTTATTTTTGTTCCCGTTTATAGCGTTGAATCACTACCCGGTTACAGTTCGTAAATTATGCTAATGTTTTGCCTTCCAGGTTATATAAATACTCACAATTGGAGAACGCTAGTCAAGCTAACTAGCCTAACATTTTCTCAATGGCAAGGTGTTAGCATTTTGGTATCATCACGGTAGAATTCAAAGTTGCTCTCACATCAGTATAATGCACATTAAAACCGCATCAGTTTAAACCCTGAACCAGTTTGAATTAAACTATCAATTCATTATTTTTCGTGGGTTCAGAGACCTTAATACTGCTACTGGTAGCAACAGCCAATTTAAACTAGCTAACTGAAGTTAAAAATGTTAGTTATAGACAAATAGGTGACCCACTCTGAGCAGTAAAAGTTCGTATATAGTCTGTAAAATGTACTTCAGTGCTCATTGGTCCTCAGTGGGGGTTTTTTGGGTAACAATTATGGCTGCATTTTATTTCTACCTTTTACATGCATATCAGATTCCTGGTTATCACGCATATTCCAGTTTTGATCAAATTGAGTATGGGACATTTATAAGAACCCAGAAATGTGGTCCCTCATATTCCTGCATACATGAAAATTAGTGGCATGTTGGCCATTGATTACTTTGCTTATGTGCTCATCACATCGTGTCATGATGTTCAGTAAGTGACTGAGTGTAGGGTGAAAGAGTAGGGTGGTCTTTCATTGGCTATGTTGACACAGTTGTTTAATCACAGTTATGTTAAATTTGGATGAGAGAAAGTATTTCAATGCTTTTTTTGCCTTCCAAATTGTAAAGTATATCTGTCTTTATCTGTTTTTACACCTTGATTGGGGGCTGGAATTGCAACATTTATGCACCTTCATCTGGTTTGGTTTGCTTTTACACTGCACTTTGTCAGAAGCACCAAACCTTCTGAACTATACCAAGGTTGTAACAACTGTTCGTCGGTGACTAGTGAACCACCAAAGAAGAAAACTGTCATCTATTGGACAGAACAGGGAACCAGAATCCGTCCCTTTTCGTCTGTTTATGCCTTATTTGCACTGGACTAATTATCAGGGCACCAGTGGTAGTTTGTAATTATTACAAAGGAAGTCTATGACATTAATCCGCTGCAAATACGCCATGCAAGAAATTTGTAAAGTAAAAAATTTCACTGCAAATCATCAACCATATTTACCCAAAAACAGAATTACACAAATCACCGTGGTAGCAGGTATGATAGACAAAGGAGGTTTGGTTGCGCGTAGGACCCGAGGGGAGGGGCCACCTCACCCTGCGCTGTAGCATTAAGAGTTACATTGGTCGGGCTCGCTCACGTCGCTGGTGATCTCTGCCAGTCTGTCCAACCTCCAAAACACCTATGCATCTAACAGACGCTCTGTCCCAGATGCGCAGTAATGACCGCTGTTTGCAGCAGCAAGTGTTATGCAGAGCCCTGACTTCATATACGTGGGGTTATTGTCAGTAAATTCAAGTGAAATACAGACTTAACTGCCCCTTGTGAATGCAACCTATGAAACAGACATGGGAGTGTAATTTTGAAATCACATAAGCTCTTATGGTAATGATAATATTGTGTGAATAGAGCATATGGCGTGTTGTCATGGTTACACAGACGCCGGGCGAGGTATTGACATGGATTTGAACGTATTAAGTCATACATAATGTCCCTTGGTGCACTGTGCTTTGCTCCACTTCCTACATTTACCTTTGTTTTCACACTACAAACAAACCGCACCAGCTTTGACTTGGAAGTGATCTTAGACCACTGTTTTCAAGCGGACCAGGGTTTGCTTGTTTGGGTAACATCAGGGTTCGAATGAGCTTTCACACCACCCCAAACATTCCGGACTATCCGAGGGAACTAACCCCGGTTCGACGTAAGTGGACGAAACGGCTCCGGTGAGAAAGCAACCCTAAATTCTAAAAGACTAAACTTTCAGTAATGAAAGTGTCTTCATCCCTTCAGATGTCAGCCTTTTTCGTTGCTTCCACTGGATTTCAGTTTCTGTCACTTGGCATTAATGCAATGATGCACAGTTTTCAGAAACCAAGATTAGACGTAAACTTGTCTCAGTACCACGGTTCCATTGGGGGTATTGCCAGATGGGATATTCAGTTACTCAAAGTATGAGTAAGGCCTGTCCTGGTTACTAAGATCGGGAATTGATGTTTGTATCCATAAACACAGAATACTCTAAAAGCCCCCATAATAACGGATTCAGGTGTGCGTGTAAACACAGTCAATGTGTAGGTCTATGTCACTGCTGTAGATGGTAAAGGGAGAGGTAATCTAACTACTTCTTTGAAAGTTGAATGTATAAGATAATATATCTTTATTTGTTTATAGCACTGCTCTCGTGAGAATTGCACGTCTCTCCATGGAGTTAATGAAAATTGTAAACAAAAGTAGCTTTTAACAGCTGTCAGACCAGAACAGTATTTCCATCTGAAATGTAATGAAGTAAAAAATGGATATACTCAAATTAAGTACATATGTCTCTGATTTGTAATTAAATAAATGTTCTTAGTTACCCTCAACCCTGCATTAAGTGTTAATAAATAAATTAGACAATGATGGCACAGTGTTGTATTATTTGCCACCAAAAATGTTTGGTGCTGATTACAAGGTTCTTCTGAAGAAATAGGTCAACACTCTGACAACAAATGTTCTAAACAAACATTTTGGGTAATTCAAAAAGCAACTACAGCTGTGGAAATACTCAAAGCACAGATACCTCATTTTGTACTATAGGACTTGGGAAAAAGTATTTAGTTACAACAGGTTAGGAATTGCCTTTACAGTTCAAGATCTTGAGTGTCAGTGGTATGAAATTGTTAAGTAGTATTTTCCGTAGTTTTGAATTTAAGCTTACTGACAATCGTAGGTAGAATTACTGTAGGCAATCGCTGATCACTGTATTGTGAGATTCATGCATCCCTGACATCCTCTGTCTACAGTCTCTCGTCATCCCCGAGAAGTTCCAGCACATTCTTCGTGTTCTCAACACGAACATCGATGGTAGGAGGAAGATTGCCTTCGCCATCACTGCCATCAAGGTAATATTTTTGACACACACAAAATCATGTTAATTTGTGACATTCTCTTCGTTTCATTATTGAATGTTGTATAGAGATTCTTAAAACCTAGTCAAAAGTATTTTATGTTTCCATCTCGTGCTGTATTTTGCACATTGTTCAATTAACGTTTTGGGTGTAAACATCTGTTATTGTCTCGTCTCAGGGAGTTGGCAGACGTTACGCCCATGTCGTCCTGAGGAAGGCAGACATTGACCTCAGCAAGAGGGCTGGAGAGCTAACTGAAGATGAGGTGAGATCCTGTTTACTGTACAGGGATTTAATAAACAAATACTTGAGGGAAAAGACACGATCTGTACTGAGCATATTAATCTCAGTACACTCATAAAAATTGGACAGCTTTGTTCATTTTTTTATTTATAACTTTCATCGCTTAGATACTAGTTCAACCTCTTAGAGTTCATTTAATTTTGCTGAAAGTTCATCATACGACTGTTCTCAAGTGTATTAATCGACGGGTTCTCAACTCCCCTGATTGATGCAGAAATTTGCGGCTGGTTTTACGCGATCTAGTTTGTGTAATTTCTTGTTTGCAAAATTACAATGAGCTTGATTTATTAACCTTTTACTTGATGGAAGCATTTTCAGTATACATGGCTTTTTAAGTACATGGAGAAGAAATGACAATTTTCCCAGTGAACTGCTTTCACATTGACAATGGAAAGTGGTGAAGTTGCTTGTTTTGTGTTGCTGGTGAAGATGTAGGAACTGTGAAGTGAGAGCCATCAATTGTTACATCAAATGGCAAATAAACATGACAACCCTATTACTGTTTCATAAAACAATACTGAGATGATTTTTCATAGAAATGTTTGATTTGGATCAAAAAGTCCTAACTATATGTGTGCATAATACTTCATTTTTATATATTTCTGTGAATTAACAGCCAATACTTGTTTTTCAGGTTGAGAGGGTGGTGACCATCATGCAGAATCCTCGTCAGTACAAAATCCCAGACTGGTTCCTCAACAGGCAGAAGGACATCAAGGATGGCAAATACAGCCAGGTAAGTGACCACCACACCTGGCCCTCCTGAGCTCTGAGGCTTAGTTATAACTTAAGCGGAAGGTTTGATTTTTGAATATTAATTATGGCAAGTGTAGATCAAATTATCACAAGTGGTTGAGTTAGAAACGGTGGCAGCACTGACTGCTAAAGGTTTTTATTTTTAATTCAGGTTTTATTGAATACAAACATAGCTTCAAGCCGTCTAAATGAGTTCAGTCAAATGTTAATGGATACATAAGTCTACGTTGAAAGCATTTAGTTTTGGTTGGTTAACACGTGGCTGTGGTTTAGCAATGAGATACATTAATACACAGGTTTGGCACGAGGACGTTTGACAAAACTCATTCATTACAATGCATGAAACACTCTTCTGTTTTTCATGATATTAGTTTGTTAGGGAAATCGGATGACTGTTTCTATTTGGAGCTTTTTATCGTGTTACACGATAATCCCCGGGAACTTTAGACCTTAGGAATGTTACCTCGACATTATTCTCCCAGGCTGTTCAGATGCTCACGGCACCATCTCAATCTTGGCAATACATCTCCTAATGTTATAGCCAATAATTTGTGTTTGGATCAGAGGAACTTGTCATCAATAAAGAACCTAATTCAGTATGCAGTGCAAGAACTATGATAACCCTCAGAAAATATTCAATAAGAGTTCAAACAGTTTTCCAAATGTACGTATTATCTTGTACGTCGTAGCTGTGGCTGTTGAAAGACTATCCAGGTTGTTGCACTGTTTTGGAATAGTGCATTTGATTTCCCGTGCTTTTCATAATACTCATTTTGCAGACAAAGACGAATGGAAACATGTTAAAACAACTATGAATATCAATAAGTGTAAGCTATAATAACCATTTCTATCAACGGAGTGCTTTACTGACTGTTAGAAGTATATTTCTGTTTTGAGCTGTAGTGAAGAGTTTTTACTTTTGCTGCTTTCTTGTTGGCAAGAAACAGCTAAATTAGATGACGGAGATTCTGTCTTTGTCCTCTTTCAGGTCCTCGCTAACGGTCTGGACAACAAGCTGAGAGAAGATCTGGAGAGGCTGAAGAAGATCAGGGCTCACCGTGGTCTCAGGCACTTCTGGGGGTAAGAGATCTATTCCAGTCCTTCTATTTGGACTCCATAAGAACTGGGCCCAAACATGAAGCCTCTGTATCAATGAGTGTTCTCTAACCAGAGACTGCACACACTAGTTTCAGTGTAGTTGACGTTATAGTCATACTGACTCTAGTGTTGCAGTTCTGTCCGACCTGAAGTGTGCATCTCGGAAAGCTCTCCGGTGCAGCAGCTCTGTCACTGAATTCAGAGAGATGGTTTTGGTGCAGAGCTAGCCTGTCCTGGAAAAACTTGAATCTGAAAGCACTTTTGCGTTTCCATCTTGTAATGCTTTATCTCTAAAGCACAATTTGATATTGACAAGCTGAATATCAACACATTTTTGGGGGAGTGCTTTAACCCTGGACCTGTTTTCTCTTTCTTTCAGTCTGCGTGTGCGCGGCCAGCACACCAAAACCACCGGCCGTCGTGGTCGTACAGTCGGTGTGTCCAAGAAGAAGTAAATTCTCCTGCTTCCCTTTTTGTTTCAATAAAACCACATTGGTCAAAATCTGTCTGTCCTGGTGTGTTTAACTTTGGATTTGGATTGGTTCTTCAGACACTAAAGTGCCTCTTAGCTTTTTCCCCAAATGTAACTATTAAACCAAGGCTGACATTCAAAAAAAGAGCATAAAGTCTGGTTCTCACAGGAAGCTGATCTTGAGTTAACTACATTAATATAGGATTTGTTTTCTTTTTTAAATTACCATAACTTCTGACACCAGGTGCAGCATTTTTTCCATTTTAATCCGTTTAATATCCACCAGTTTTCTTAAAGGAGAAATCAGGGTTCTGAAACACCAAATGTCACAACAAACATGGGATTTATTGGGCTGTTGCCAACAGTAGGATCAATCATACAACAGGAAAAGCGGAAGTTCATGTACATTATAAGTTTGTTAAATGAGGTAAAGTAGAAGAGCTTGCATGGCTGCCGGAAATATAAAGTGCATAAAAGAGGGAGGTGGCGCAAAGTCAAAACAGTATAAAGTTAAACCCCTGACCTTATTAATCATGCACTAATCAACCAAGCAGTAAAAAGACGCATGAACAAAAAGGCTCCATGTATTCTTCACACACTTAAAGTTGTAAATTTATACTCGTTAAACGGATTATGTAAATTAAGTAAGGATTAAAGAAAAAGCCTCATTATTGCTGCTCAAATCACCCTGTTTTACCCCAGTGCATGTTGGGATATGCTCCACACCTGAACAGGATGCTGCTGTGTGGATATATCTAGTTTGGAGCCAACTCAGTGACTGAGGTCCCACAGAGTGTAGATTTAACGTGTGCGTTTCTAGTGCCGAGCTGAAAACTGCTTAGTCACAGTAAGAAATAGAATGATCAGAACGTAAAATCAGGCAACATGTTCGGATGAATTCCTCCCTTCAACAACCAGACTGATGTGGTCTCTAGCTGGAAAAGAGTTCCTAAGTGCTAAATCAAACTTAATTATAGCAAATTAGTGAGAAATCAGATTGAAGGAAGCCTGGAAAAAGAAAAGTGATGTTATTTACAAAAAAAAGTTGAGATACTAAGTTATTGGATTGGTAGGCTCCTAAACATTGTCATAAAATGACTCACAATATGACAAAGAAAGTAAACATTTGGTAATTTAAGGGACACGATCCCCGCAGCATTCCGCCGCTCACATGACATCGTCCATTAAACAGTCGGAGGATGGGGGGGTTTGTTTCAAACTCCATCCAGCACTCCAGTAATCTTAAGGTCGCCTGAAGCTCAGGAATCCAAAACATCTTCACCATAGCCTCCAAGACATAAGTGTTGGCATGTGTGTAGTGGTGGATAGTAACTAAGTACATTTACTCAGGTACTGAACTTGAGTACAAATTTGAGGTAGTTCTACTTGATTTGTTTTATGCTTTGTACTTCTAATCCACTACATCAGAGAGAAATGTACTTTCTACTCCATGACATCAGTCTGACACCTTTAGTTACTTTTCTGATTTCTTGTATTTCCAAATGAAGGGTTGAAAATTTCTTTATAGGTTGAAAAAATTCTCCGACTTCCAAAGCTGTGTCGGCGTCTGTGGCTCAGGAGGTAGAGTAGCCATCCACCTATCAGAAGGTTGGCTACAACCAACCTTCTGATAGGTGGATGGCTGACCCTGTAACCTACATCTCTTAATGTCCATGAGCTGGAGAGCTAATTTGAGGGACCATTCTACTGCAAAGTCGACTTTGGTGATGTTTTACTTGAATAGTGTTTTGAATGCAGGTCTTTTAAATATAATGAGAGTATTCTCATGTTTTCTACTTTTAGTCAAGTAATGGATCTGAATACTTGACCCACCACTGCCTGTGTGTTGTTGGTCTCACCAAGGAAGTCTGAAGTTCCCCTGGGAACAAAAGCTTACTTTTTAGACAAAGTGGTAATTTTAAAATACTTCTTAACCTCTTGCAGCGACAACAGGCAGCTCAGAAATTAAAGCTCTTATCCTCATGTTTTGCCTAATAGTCTCCCTCTCTCTAACAAAGATGGCCTATATTAGCTAACGTAAGTGTGGCAGGTTCCGGGGCCTCAATCCTTTTTGACAGCGTTCACCACCAGACGAGATTGAGATCTCCCTGCATACCTCAGTCTGTAATCATTAAAAGCTAGAATGTAAGAGTTTAACTCGTAGCTGGAATCTCGGAGCGCTCCTGTGGACACTGAGCTATCCGGAGATCGGGACGTTCTCAATCTCTTCTGTTGGGTACATCATTATCTTTAAATCTGTTTGGACGACAATAATAGTGAGTGGTTCATGCACACACCGTCAAGGTTTTGCACATTACACACACAGGTTCCGCAGTGATGCTTTCAGCATAGGTTAAGTTCACATTACCACATGACTGACGAGTGGGGTTGCTGTTTAGCTCAGCCAGTAGGCCGTATTCAATGCTTCACCCTCATTCCCCAGCAGCCACGGCTTCAATTCCACCTGTGGCTGCTTGTTGACTCACCCTCTCTCACCATTTCCTGTCAGCTAATCCCAGTCTGTCCTAATCCCATCGTTCAAGGTCTATGGGCCTAAAAAATTAATAAAAGCAAATATTGACAGGCTGAAGTTTTCTCCAATCTGATTTCTTTCAGGGTTGTGTGGACGCTAATTGCAGATTGGCTTCTAATGTTGTCCTAGCTGATATATTCGTATTAATGAAGCACAAACGCAAATAGCCTGGTGAGAATTTGTGTTTTTGCATACAGTATATACGTGTAAATGTTCCGACTGCTGTAAAGAACAGAAGGGTCAAAGGGGATGACAATAACGAAAGACTCACAGGGCATAATCTCAGGCTCACATTCACTACTAATGCATTATTTTCAGTTTGAACTTGATGAGTCGTCTCGCAAATGTGATGATTTTTGTCACTGGTGATTTGGATGAAGGATTCAGAAATGCTTTGATTCACACGTCTGTCATCTTCGAGAACAGATACTGTAATTATTTGTTTAATAATTGCATAACAGGATTCATCATTTTCTTTCGCTTATCCGGTATTGGGTTGCGAAGGCAGCAGTCTAAAAAGGGCATTCCAGTGGTCTCTCTCCCCAGCAACACTCTCCAGCTCATCCTGGGGGATCCCGAGGAATACCCAGGCCAGATGAGATATATAGTCCCTCCAGTGAGTCCTGGGTCTACCGCGGGGTATCCTCCCAGTTGGCTGTGCCTGGAAAACGTCAATAGGGAGGCATCCAGATCAGATGCCTGAACCACCTCACCTGGTTCCGTTCGACTCGAAGGAGCACACACAGCTTCCAATGTGATTAAGCCTTACGAGCTGTCTGGAGTGATTTTTGTTGATCTATTCACCAAATCTTACTCAGTTTTTCAGGAGAATTCTGTAAATCCATTTTCTTTTTTTTGAAGCAATCATGACCATCCCTTGACTTTCTACTTGCATGGCTAGAGTAGATGATTGCATTTTTAATTGTGTGTGAAAATGTCTTTTCAAAATTTAAAATTCCACCTAAATCCGCATGACATTTCTTTAATTTTTCTTGGCTGAAAAGTGCTTCCATAAATATTTCCTTAATTGCTACTTTCCATGTCTTTTTAAAACTTCTCATTACTAAAAAACAACAAAAAAACCAACATTTGAGAGAAGATTTCAGCTGCAGAAACAGGACCAATATATCCGGCATTACTAAACCGATGGAAAAAAAGAAACTAATGACTTGCAGTTGCTTTGTATCTGAAGAAGAAAAGTGATACAAATCGTCGGCTTCAACTCCATCGTCCACAGTGACAGTTTATAATCATTAATTAATAGTAAATCCTCAGAGAGTTAATTTCAGGGATTTGAGATGGCTGTCGATTCTGTTGAAATGGAGAAAAACAAAAGTTTACCAAGTATTCTTTTTTTCCTCCCTGCTGTGATCCTCTTTATGACCTCTAACCGAACCGACCGAGTGAACAGATTAAATCTCTTCAGTCATCCATGTCCGAATGAGGGGAGTGGCTTGCCTCAGGCCTCCCTCTGAGGGAGAGGAAGAGGAGGAGGAGGAGGAGGAGGAAGGGGAGACTTCTGCTGTGGTGGCTGCTGCTGCTGCTGCTGCTCCTTGGTGGGAGCGTAGTAAAGCTCCAGAGGCTTCCGGACCTTCCAGTACTTCTCGTTGACCAACTCCAGAGTCAGAGAGCCGTTCAGTGTCTGAAGGAGGAGGATTAAAAACACGGCGGGTTCAAGAAGAGTGAAAAAGCTGCAGGCGAATTACATTCAAGCTTTTTAAGTTCACCCAGTGACAGCT
Source organism: Lophius piscatorius (assembly GCA_009660295.1). NCBI lineage: Eukaryota > Metazoa > Chordata > Actinopteri > Lophiiformes > Lophiidae > Lophius > Lophius piscatorius. The sequence continues at coordinate 17,996 of VRLP01005882.1, forward strand.
CTGGGATTTTTGTTGAGTCTTGGATACCTACTGCCACATGAATGATTTGGGTGTAAAAGATTCATATTGAGGTTTGGTTAAAGGGTGTCTCACAGCTCTGGCGAAAAATAAACCGCTTGGCAGAACTATTTCATGACTTTGTTGCTCTGAGTTCAGAAAGTTTAGATCTAACAGCTGCTTTTGACACAGTGGACCACAGCGTTCTCATCTCTCGCCTGGAGCACTTTGTGGGTATCAGAGGCACAGCCCTACAGTGGTTCAGGTCTTACCTGTCAGGGAGAAGCTTTTCTGTTAGCCTGGGGGACTGTGTCTCGTCCATTGCCCCTCTTCCATGTGGGGTCCCCCAGGGTGCCATTCTTGGGCCGATCTTTTTTTTCATTATATTTGCTCCCCTTAGGGTTGATTTCAAGGAAACATGGCATCTCTTACCATTTCTATGCAGATGACTCGCAAATATACCTGCCACTGAAAAGAAATGATGCCAGTTCTGTAAAGTTGTTGTTGGGGTGTCTGAAGGAGATCAAAGCCTGGACGGCCCTTAACCTCTTACATTTTAATGACAGCAAAACGCAAGTCATAGTGTTTGGACCTAGTGGTGTCATCGATGCCTCTGCTATGGACCTGGGATCCCTGAAGCCATTTTTAAGATCTACTGCGTCGAACCTTGGCGTCAAAATCGACAGTATTTTTAAACTTGACAAACAGATAAACTCTGTGGTTAAATCCAGTTTTTATCTGTTGAGGCTTTTAGCTAAGGTTAAGACCTTTTTAGCCCTTAATGACTTTAAAAAGCTTATTCATGCTTTTACTACAACCCGCCTCGACCACTGTAATGCACCTTACTTTGGTGTGAGACAGACCTCCCTCTCACGTCTATAGGCTTTTAACAGGCTCATGCAAGCGAGAGCAAATCTCCCCCATTCTGGCCTCTCGTCACTGGCTACCAGTACGTATGAGAGTGCATTTTAAGGTTTTATTGTTTGTTTTTAAATCCTTAAATGGGTCGGCACCCACGTACATTTCTGACCTCTTAAAGACTTACACTCCGTCGAGGTCATTGAGGTCAGCTGACCAGTTGTCTCTGGTCGTCCCTAAATCAAAACTAAAAAATGAGGGGCAACCGAGCTTTCTCTGTTGCAGCCCCAAAACTGTGGAATGAGTTGCCCTCTCATGTCAGCGCAGCCCCCACTCTGTCTGTTTTTAAATCTTACCATAAGACTCATTTTTATTCCTTGGCTTTTAATCCTGGATGAGTTGTTTGACTTTTAATTCTTTCTGGTCTTCCTGCTTTTATTTGATGTAACATTGTGTTTTAATCATGTGTCTATGTTTTTATCGACTGTACAGCCCTTTGGACAACTCTGTTGTTTTTTTAAATTAGCTTATAAATAAAGCTGAGTTGAGTGTAACCGCTGATACTTGATATTCAGTTAGGCTGTTTTTCCAGCGACAGTCTTTATTGTCATTCATTGATGTCTGTTAACACTTATTTACATACTCTACATTCATGTCTGACGAACAGGAGCAGCAAACTGACACGTTGGTGGTCAGAGAAGTTGGAAGGGATGGTCAAATATCAATTCATATTTTGGACAATCTGCCTATAATTGGGTCTTTTTATGTTAATGTCAGTTGATGAATTGAATTTGAAGCAGCCAGAGGTTATGGAACACATTACATGTTCAGAGAAACGTGGAAAGAGAGGAACACTCAAATAAAAAAATAAAAAAATAATCATAATTACTATGGATATTATCTTTTTTATTGTATTGGTTTATTGTTGTTGATAATGATGATATTCTATAATAATTATGGTAACACTTTTTGTGTTATAGATTATAAATGAATATAATATAAATATAAATATCATAAATAATAGATCATTTTTTATAAGTGAACGAAACAAAAAAAGCTATATCATATATATGATTATCTTTATATAATATATTTATATAATATTATGAGTTAAATTTACTATGTTTGTGACCATAATATATTAATTGAGGTTTAAGTGACTTAAATTGAAGTAAGTTACTTGTGTTGAAGGATTGGCTATTCATTTTATTTTTATTTATTTTTTGAATTTCAGGATTGTGTTTTTTAAGTAAAACACTGCAACATTTTTTCTTGTGACTAAAAAGTATTCACTTCATTTGTATTTCTTTGTTAATTAATTAGTTTATGTTAGATCTAACATACATACTACACCTTAATGTGAAATTATGCCATTCACATGAAGGTGTCATTAAGTTCACATTTATGTGCAGTTTACCTGCACACGTTTAACCATGGGGGATTGTGGGGGGCACCATAACCAATATTCCCCATAGGGCAGCAATTTGGCTAGTGGTGGCCCTGACCTGAGATCGCGGAAAAACAAGTAGCGCTTTTGCCGCAGGATTCAACTTTGCACCGTCGCCAGCCTCACAGGGAGGGAGGCTGAGGCATCTGTAGCAGGTGTGGCTGAGCCAAGTCGAATCCTTGGGCGACACTAATTGAATCCTCAGGACAACTCAGCTGACAGGATGGCCTGCAGCGGTTCACATGGGCAAAATTTTACATACTGGACCTTTAAGAACCAATAGAAAACCTGACCCCAAACTAGATTTGATTAGATAAAGGAATTTTAATGTGAACCTGATGTTCAAATCTCAAGCTGTCTGTTTAACTACATGAACCTGGACTTATTCACTGTCTGAACCTGGACTGTTTCCCTGTATGAACCTGGACTGTTTCCCTGTATGAACCTGGACTGTTTCCCTGTATGAACCTGGACTGTTTCCCTGTATGAACCTGGACTGTTTCCCTGTATGAACGTGGACTCTTTCACTGTATGAACGTGGACTCTTTCACTGTATGAACGTGGACTCTTTCTCTGTATGAACCTGGACTGTTTCTCTGTATAAACCTGGACTGTTTCTCTGTATGAACCTGGACTGTTTCCCTTTATGAACCTGGACTGTTTCCCTGTATGAACCTGGACTGTTTCTCTTTATGAACCTGGACTCTTTCTCTGTATGAACCTGGACTGTTTCCCTGTATGAACCTGGACTCTTTCTCTTTATGAACCTGGACTGTTTCTCTGTATAAACCTGGACTGTTTCTCTGTATGAACCAGGACTATGACACTGTGTGAACCTGAACTGTTTCATTGTATGAACCTGGACTGTGTCACTGTAGGAATAAATGTAACATTGATGTGTCTGATAATAGTTTTAGTTTTGTATTGAGAATTATTTCATCACTACAGTTACACATTTAGCTCGTTGAGAAATTTCCATTTGTATCTTTTAAAAGTTTTTCCCACAGTATTATGAAAAAAAAACGGTTCTGCAAATTGTTTACAGAAACAAATTCCTGAAGAAGATGCACACTTTGATGTAGAATCTATTTCTATGCTGTAAAGTATGAGACTGGAAACACACCAAAAAAATTGAGTGAAAGAAAACACAAAAGTTAAACAAGTTTATTGAATAGTAGTGAATTAATAGTCTATTAATTGGAATTAGTAGGATTATCATATATGTTTTTACAGACAGACTGGAGCGCTGGTGCCTAGCGGGGGTTACGATGTTTAACCAACGGTTGAAGACGAAAAGCAGAGCAAACAGATCCTTGTTTAAAGTCTCTACACTGGTTACTTAAGTCACTGCATGGCAAGGAACCAGACCTTTTGCCTTACGGTTTTTTTAAACAGGGACGTTCCACAGGTCCTCCTCTTTCAGCTGCTCCTCGAAGCAGAGCAAGAACAGTCACTTTCAGACATAACACTTCAAGTGAGTGGAACATCAGGAAGATCTGAGAAGCTGAAAACACCTATTATTATAATTTTTTTCAGATTTTTAGATGGAAGCTAAAACAATCTTTTAAAACTCTTTTTTTCAGAATTCTATGCTTTTAGTGTTTACTACTAATTCATTCATTTACTTTCTTACTAGTCCGTTTCAGTCATGCACCTTCATTTCTTTAATATTATAAATATTTTTCAATTATATTTTTTTACTGTACGCCTAGTATTTCACAATTGTATTGTTGTTTTTCTCTTTTCTTTCATCACTCGCCTTTTTATGTTGTTTAGTCCCTGAATTAATTTGAACGTCTATCATTTCATCCTCTTTGTACTTTATGTAAGACATTTGAAGGTGTGATACAAATGAAGTCCGACTGAACTGCCCTATGAAGTGTGTTGTGCGTGTTTTACTCACCGAGAACTGCCCTCCCCTGGTCAGGATGTAGATGGTGTACTGTTTCTCACTGATGTTCCTCAAACTTGATCCTCCTCCACTTCCTTCTTCAGTTTCTCCTCCTCCTTCATCTCTTCCTCTGTCATTAGTCTCCCCTTTGGTGCGTCCGTCCTCCAGGGCGACACGCAGGGCGAGGTATTTAGAGAGGTGGTCCACTGTGGCATTGGCTGTCGTTTTTACAAATCTGTAAATGAAGAGAAGAAATAATAGGACGGGTTCTGGGGAGGAAGTTTGGAGCTTTTACCAGTGGCGTCCTTTGCTACAGTCTCACCTGGTCTGGTTGTAGTCCTCGGCGTAGACGAGCTGAGGGTGGGGTCTGAACACCAGCTCGATCTCAGAGCCCGGCCCCTCTCTGTGGGGTCTCAGTGGAGGGGTGGGGCTTCCACTGTCTGCCTCGCCCCCTGAGCCTTCATCTGATGCCCGCGGCCGCTTGCGACTCGGACCGGCCTCTGAGGGGGTCTGGTAGGCGGGTATAGCTGTGTGCGAGGGGGCGGATTCGTGGGACATGTGTGAGCGGGCATCGCCGTTCTCTTCCCCACCACTGAAGGTAGTGTTGTCACTCTCCTGGGTCAGTTTCTTCACCCGGTGGTTCCTACATGGTGGAGGTGAACACAAATCAACAACAGTCCTTTCAGTCTATGACGAGATGATAATCCATCTGATACATCCCCCATATTTAATCTGTAGGCGACCCCCCAGTCATCTCCCCCTCTACTCCCCCACCTCTCCGACCTGTAGCGAGCCTGCTGCCTCAGCCCCTCCTCAATGCTCGAGCTCAGCGCCTCCTTGTTGTGCAGTCTGTTCAGTCTCTCCAGGAGGCGGCGCTGGTGGGCCTCATACTCGTCTCGGCTGGGGTAGATCTTTGAGATCAGCGCGTCAAAGTTTGCGTCTCGGCGGAGTGAACGCCTGGAGACCAGCTTCTTCCTGCAGGTTGGACACTCTTTGTTCCTGGGGAGTGAGAAGGTACGGGGATATGTCAACTCGGAGCTCAGGTCATAATATGTGGATTTTAAATACACCGCACTTCAATTAAGAAGAAGTACCCTATGGTTGGAAGTATGCTCATCATTTTGTTTTCTCTTTTTAACTTAAACCGTCATGTGTGACTTTGGCCACCGGTCAAACAAATAGGGGCAACGTATCGCCAGTTCAGCAGTAGCCATTGAAGATGGTGGACTGGGACGGAGTACAGCCTCCATCTCTGACGGCGGTCAGTTTGATGACATAGGATGACGTATAGAGATCTGCAGCGGCTATAAGGAAGATTACACCTTATCTAATGTCAGCTGTGATCGGCTCCATCCCCCCCATTGACTCGGTATCAGGATAAGGGATTCCGGAAAATGCATTAAAGAATGTTTTTTTTGGCTAGGGTCGTTAGGGAGCTCTGTTTAGTTTATTTTTCTACTCTTTTCCACTCTAGGCAAAATGAATCATCAGGATCCTGCTATTGTTCCCGATTGCTCAGTGAAAAACTCTGCCTTACAATATGCAATGGAAAAAATAATTTTCTTTAATAATACCAGTGTTTACGTGACATTCTTTTTCCAATATGGCTACTTTGGGAGTGGTCTGTAACAGCTAAGTAAGTATGTTCCGATATCAGTATAATGAAACTAATTCTAAGCAGATTACAACTCATAACTGTATTACTATGCACAATATGATATGGCACAAAACAAGTACATTGGTCTCTGGTACTTCGGCCATTGTAAATTCTGTTGACTAAACAAAGAGAAAAAAACAATAATCAAATTTACCCTGATCTCAGCGCGGTCACGATGCAGTCAGAGCAGAAGCGATGCAGACACTCTTTGGTCGTCATGGTGTTCTTCAGCATGTCGAGACAGATGGGACACATCAGCTCGCTGTGCAGAGAGCGAGGAGACACCGCCACCTCCGTCCCATCCACGATTGCCTCCTGAATACACACAATTTTAAACACATACCTGTGATAAAATTAAGTGATAAAATTCATTGTCGCCTCAAAATGGAGACATGATGTTTCTTATTGATACATCCTGGCTAGTTTCACCACCACACACACTTTGAATCATGTGAGTCCTGATCTGAATGGTAAACAAATCAGATTTGTATTAATTGCTTACAATTGGGCTGCGTGACCTCACAAGGAGTTAATGATTTCACAAGAAATGAAATACCTGACTTCCCATCAGTTAGTAAGAACAGAGGAAATCGATTAGATGAGAGGGGAAACCCTAAAAAGAATCGTCGTGGCTATTTCTTCTTGAACCCAACATTAAAATTAACAAAAGTGCATATCTATACTTTTGGAGCAAACAATTGAGATCCATCAATCACAGTTACAACTGCAGAGAGAGACAGATAGGTTATAATCCAGTCTGGGAGTGTCTGAGGAGAGAAACAGTCAGAGGAATACTTTTACTGAAAGATCTAGAGGGCTAGAACAATTATTGATTTTAAAAAGTATAGGAGTCAATCTGTGACAAAAGAGTTGCAGCAGCAGTGAAGGGAAAGGTTTACAAGATGGGGATGGAGCTTCCAGGCCGCAGAAAAAGTGGGAAGACCAAAGAGGCAATTTCTGGAGGTCGTGAAAGAGGGCATGCAGTTGGTTGTTGTGACAGAAGAAGATGCAGGGGTTAGGGTAAGATGGAAACAGATGATCCGCCATTACGACCCCTTATGGGAATTTAGCTGTTAAATAATAAACAGACTGATATAAGACTTTTTAGTCATGTCAACATTGTTTTTTTTTAAAAGGTTACCTAATTCTTAACAACAGAAAGTGCAATCAAAATTTGTGTAACAACACTCTCCTCCTCGCCTTTCTGAGTCTCCTGTGAACAGAATTACCTGAGGGCTCCTGTGCAGCTCATAAAGACTCAGCTCCCAGGTCTTACTGGGAGTCTGGATGTTTACAGGTGCTGCCATGACAACTCTTTCCCAACAACCATCAGCATCATGAGAGAATGAGAGAGAAAAAAACACATATTATAATAACAGACCTGCATCTCCTCGCCTTTCTACATGTCACATCTTTAAACACCTGCCTTCACCTTTTGGATTAGGGATCAAAGATGAATATCAATGCGATTAATACTCTACTTTCAATGAGAAATATATAAGCAAAATTAAATCAGATAAACAAAATAAAGATATGGGAAAGAGCAGTAAATAAGGTTAAGAAAAAAGAAGTGACAGTTTGTCAGCAGCAGTATGGTTTCATGCCAAGTAAGACACCTAGAGAACAGATGCAATGTTTGCTTTGAGAGTGCTGATGGCGAAGTATAGAGAAGGTCAGAAAGAGTTGCATTGTGTCTTCAGTGTCGAGGGAGGAATTGGGGTACTGCATCAGTAAGTCTGGAGTGAAAGAGAAGTATGTTAAGAGTTTTACAGGATATGTTTGAGAGCGGCATGATTGTGGTGAGGTGTGCTGTAGGAGTAATGAATGGGTTCATGGTGGAGGAGGGAATGCAACAAGGATCGGCTCTGAGCCTTCTTGGTTGCTATGCTGATGGACAGGCTAACAGATGAGGTCAGGCTTTGTGGACTATGATATTTGTGGATGGCAATGAGAATTATAGAGTGAGCAGGTGGAGGAAAACCCGGAGAAGTGGAAGTATAAACCAGAGGCTTGTGGAACAGTGAGGATGCAAGGAGTGGAGTACTTGTTGTCAACTGTTCAGAGTAATGCGGAGCGTGGAATACAGATGAACAAATGAGTCCAGGCAGGGTGGAGTGGGTGGAGAACCGTGTCGGGAGTTATCATTGACAGAAGAGTAGCAGCAAAAGTGAAGGAAAAAGTTTACAAGATGGTTGTGAGAGTAGCTCCGCGGAATAGTTTAGAGACGGTGGCACCGAACAAGAGACAGGAGGAAGAGCTGGAGGTGGCAGAGTTGAAGATTTTCTCTGGGAGTGATGAGGATGGACCGGTTTGGAATTGAGCACATCAGAGGGACAGCCCAGGTTAGATGTCTTGGGGACAAGGTAAGAGAGGCCAGATTGAGATGGTTTGGACATATGACAAAAAGAGATAGTGGCTCTACTGGGAGAAGGATGCTGGATATGGATCTGCCAGGCAGAAGAGAAAGGGGAAGATAAAAGACCAGGTTTCTCGATGTGGTGAGAGCTGAATCACCATCAGTTTGGTCTGACAGAGGAAGATGCTAAGAACAAGGAAAGATGTAAACAGATGATCCGCTGTTTCAAAACCTAATGGAAACAGCCCAAAGAACAAGAATTTATTTGATAAATATAATAATTATGCAAATAATTATCTACGCCAAGGACGGAGGTTATGTTTTCAACTGTGTTTGTTTGATTGTGAGTAGGTTTACGGAAAAACTACAGGAAAGATTTGCATGAAATTTTAGCCAGAGATAGTTTTGGACATATACTAGTGGTTATAAAGTCTTTGTGGAGTTACGTGTTTTGCAACATTTAAAATAATACGCAAGTGTGAATTACTGAGGATCCCACGAAATAGGTACATTTTACTGGAGAAAGGCTATTAGAATATACAATTACATTTATTTGTTAAATAAATTCTATCAAATTGTATAGCTCAAAGTACAAGGTAATATTTCCCCCAAATTACCAAAAATATTGTGCAGTTTTTGAGTATTAACAATAAATTAAATGCAATAAGAAATTACCCTCCGTTATGGCTTCTCTGGTGAAAATCGTCTGTATCATAACATCCAATAAAAAAAAAACTCAGGGATGCAGATCATTGAGAAACAGCAAAAATAAAAGCTTAAATATTGTTTAAAACATAAATACACACAGAATAAAGTGATTTTATATTCATATTCAGGTCGAATTCCTCTTTTATTGTCATCGAACTGAGCAACATGAGGTTAAAACTTCCAACTGGGGGCAAAACAGGACGGCTTTAAATCAATAAACAAGTTTGTAAAGTTATATTATTGTGCAATGATAGGAATATCTTAGTATTTCTCGTTGGAGACTTAATGGGAAAGTGCAGAAAGCATGGATTTGAACCATAGACTCACCTGAGGTTGAAGTGACGGACAGCTGTCCTGAGGAGACACGACCCCCTCCCCCTGCTCAAATACACACAGAGCAGCCTGAAAACTACTTAATAAAACCTTTAACTATTCCTTCTGCTGCTTAATTCCCCGAATGACTTCTTACACTTTCGTATGGAATCGTTATAGCTCCAACTCTGCCTCAAGAGAAGAGAAAATGAGACGAAAAGCTCAAGATCGCAACATTTTCGAGCCCCTCCTGCTAGCTAGCATTAGCCGCAGCCATCTTTCTTCTTCCTCTCCCCGGAACGACTCACTTCCTCTCTCGCAAGACACAACGCTGTCCCTGGCAACAGGGACCTCCAGCGGCCAGTCAGTGAATTGCAATACAAAAAGCACCACGTTTTCCTTCCCTTCCGTCATTTAAGGGCCGAAGGAAAGGAACAGGAAACACACCACGAGAATCAAAATACAGACAAATAACACAGGTCCAGAAAAAAGTAGACTAGTAACAGTAAATTTAAAAAAAGCACTCAGGGTACACAAACCTCCGCCAAGGGCAAAAACAAACCTTTGAACCTACTTTCTTTCATCTTTTCACATTCTCCTCATGTGTTCAGCACATTAATTGATTGATTGATTATTCCCTGCTCCATACTCCTAGACTTTGAGTGATGCATCATTGTGAACACACTTTGTTGCATCATTTCCTGTTCCTCTTTGGTATAAAACATCAAAGGAACAAGACACAGCAGTAACCTAGGTTTTTGGAGAAATTCATGCAGATTTCCTCTTCAGCATCTCTGAAGTGGAGCCCACAGATCCATCCTTCAGTTAGTTTTTCTGTAATGTTTTTCACAGACAGACATACAAACAAACGTGGGTGAAAACACAACCTGCTTCCTTGGTAGAGGTAATAAAGAGATAGATATTAGATAGCACAAGCCGCTGCAGATCCTACGCGATATCTCAAAAACTGTATCATTCTCAAATTTTGCAGCTACATAGACCTTGTCATGCCATGATTCCTAAACCATTGGTACGATAAAGTCCAAATTTGGTGTGTATGAATTGAGGAGGAGATTTAGATTGTATATATTGGGGTTTACTTTAATAATTGTTATTTTGCTCATTAAGGGGGAGCTTTTTACAAAAAACCCCACGAAAAAATAGTTTTCAAGACCTAACTTTACTAAAGTTAACTTGACTGTTTGTCGGATTAAGTCAAAATTTGGTGAATTTAGTCGTTTCAAGGAGATATATCTGGAAAATAACCTACTTTACTCTAATATTTCATATTTAAGCCCACCAGGGGGAGACTTTTTCATGTAAAATACTGTTTTCCTTACATAACTCAGAAACTATTTTGATCCTTTTCAAGTATTATACCCACACAGACCTGAACGTGATGAAGAAATGGATTCATCTTGGGAGAGATCAGTCGCTTATTTCTGACACTAAAGGGAGCTTTATCTTATAAAAGCTTGGGGGCCATAATTTCTCAAGTATTGTCGGATTTTCCAAATTTGGTGCATATGAATCTATGAGATCTATTGTGTATAAATTGTGTTTTACTTATTCTTTAACATTTTAGACACTAGAGGGAGATTCTTTATGAAAAACAATGTTTTTCATAAAATAGCCTACCTTAAAAACTATTTCATGGAACACCTTCGACCCATAGACTTTAGTACGAGGAAGAACTGGATTGATTTGGCGAAAAGTTGGTTGTACATTTCTGACACTAGGGGGAGCTTCACCTCCAAAAGTTTTTGGGCTACAATCCCTCAGCCGTTGAACCAGTTAGTCCAGATTTGGTGCATATACTAGAGGACATCTATCTTGTTTATACCATATTTTAACCATATTTTTATCTAATAGTTCATATTTTACTCACTTCAGGGGCTTTTTTGTTTTTATACTAAAAATACTGTAGAAATAACTTCAAATATAATTTGAGGGGTTCAATCAGGGGGATTGTATGTACAATGAAGGGGATTGGGGACTTTTCAGGGACATACCCTTGCTGTCGGGACTGCTGAATTTTTGCATCCCTACCTCTTTCAGCATTGGTGACAAGTAGAGGTATGAAATACACAGGAAAAAACCCACCCAAAAGATGAGCTGGTAAATGTTGTTCCTCCTAAAGAGTAAGAGAAGTAGCAGGATGGAAGCATTATTTGGTAAAAAAAAATACTTGCATTGGCGACAGTGATGCAGACTCCAGAATCCAGAATATTTAATGCACTGAGACTGAAGAGTAGTTGGTGTGATCAGGCACATGCAGTTGATTCATTCTCCTTTAAACAGACATTTTTTTTCGAAAAAATATCAAAAATAATTAATTTCAACAAATGCATATTCTTTAGAACTACTCACAGGTTACCATTCTCTGCTTGAACCTCATCCACTGCTGTGAATGATGTTCTCCATCTTACTTTTATCAGCAAAGACTTAAGGTAACGTCATCATGACGACAAAGGCAGGTGTGGGTAAAGCATGAAAAATATTATGACTATTCGTGCTTCAAGGTGTGGAGATCACAACATCTCCACCGCTTTTCTCCCGGGGATGCAAACATCACCTACATGGATTTCAATACTGTGATCCACGCAATATTTTATTTTTGTACTTATTGATCTTTCTTGATCTTTCTTTATTTCATCCTCCCGGTTATTGTAACATTTCTGGCTGTCTGGACTTTTATAGCAAATCAGTTTTTAAAACATGAACTGTGAACAATTGTTAATAATAATAATAGATTTTCCTTTATCAGAAAGTTTTTTGCGGGATTGTAACATGCCTCAATTTTATCAAAGACTTATGATTTCTGTGACCAGTTAAAACACTGGGACATAAATGGATTGGATTTTGGAGGTCAGGTCAGGATAGATCCGAGACGTTTCATATAAGTACCCCAGGATCAACGTATGAAATTTTGGCTGGGAAAAGAAACTAATACAAACATTCTTCTGTAACAGCCACGGCTCCAACTCCCGTTCTTCCCTGCTGTCTCGGAGAAAAGGGCACATTTGCTTTGTACCCTCGTGTGTTCTTAAGTTACCATCGCAATTCTACAATTCATACAGTCCGAGACAAAATCATAAGTTCACCCCATTAAAAAAAAGAAAAAAGACTACAGAAATTAGAGAAAATGTGAAATGTAGTATTTTCTGTTCTGTTATTTTATGTTAAAAATAAAGTTTATCATTGGTCCTCTTACATTTTTTTGTTATAAAAACATATTTTGAATTATATATGAAAAAGTGATAAAAAAAAATAAAAATAATTATAGACAAAATTATAGGTTGATTTTGAAAATGTAATAATTAATTGATTTTCCTCAGGCGGCTAGGATAAAGAATCTTCCATTTTCCAGTCAGAACAAACCAATGTTTCTCTTCTTCTCTGCGTAGAAGGTCACAGTGGTTCTGCAAAGGCACCAAACATTTAGTCACTGTATCAAGTATCTGGAACTGAAAAAAATACAGTATTTCACATTATGATTGGAACAACTTGTCAAGATCTATAAACTATTTTAAATGTACATACATTTCCACAGATGTGTAGTAATCCTGACCATCTGAACTGAGTCACCACAGCATAAAAACTAAAGTGGGAGCTACTAAGTAAGAAAGATAAGTTATCGCCCTGCCTTTTACATGTATAAATATACAATAAATATACAGTTGTACTGAAACTTCTGACTGGTATTATATTGCACAATGTCCAGTGTCTTTAAATGCCATAGAGGGTACTTCTTAAAGCAAAAGAGCACGTACAATACATCTTATTAACGATAAGACAAAACTGCCTTTTATGGAACCAGATGGTGCACTGCTGCCATCTGCTGGTTAGTTGTGGGTCTCAGTGTTCTGTTTTGTCCACTGCTGTTACTGAAACAGAACGACCTCCAGTGGACAATTTAGGAATAGCAGTTTATTTTATTGAAAAATTGCAGCTAATGTTTCCATGTAATTTTTTTACACTTGGCAAATTCATTCCGCGGGCCGGATTGTACCCTGTGGTTGGTGAGTTTTGGGCTGCGGGCCATAAGTTTGACAACCATGATGTATAAGATGCGGAGTAACGGGTATTTATTTTGAAGGAATCCGGTCAACTTTATTTTGAAATCTGACCGGATGCTCTTGGTCGTTTCTGTGTTTGACTTCATGTCCGGTTCGATCTGCTTTGTTGAAATTTTCGCGTCTTCCATCTAAGATAGAACCGGCGCGTATTTTGAGCGAAGCATCGAGCTGCTGCTGTGACGCTCCGCTTCCAGCATCACCGAACCTTTGTTGTTTTTTTACCGAACCTTTTTTGTGCCTCTCGCTGGATCCGATGTCGCGCCAAACCACTTTTTAAGATAACATTACTAATGGTGGGCACTCAGTTGGTGTGTTCATGAAGAATGCAGCCAGCTGCGACAATGAATGTGAATCTCAGGACACACTGATCGTCAGTACGTCTAACACACAGTTCAAATAGTACAACATTATGTCCACAGCAGCCGCTTGAAACCACGGCCGTCCGGAAAAAGACGGAAAATATGAATTCCGTCAACTGATCACTGAAATGCCGATTCGCACGGGACTAAAATGATCACCGTGACCTCCGTGTTTCACATCATTGAATGATGAATCCGAAGCTAATGGCATTCTGTTTGGACTTGAAGACATTTCACCTCCTTTTGCGAGTGAAAAGATCAGATGTCACTCTTTAACTTGCCAAAGTCTCAGTTTTTTTTTTACTTTCCCACTTGCAGCAGTCCCTCTCAGATGAGTTCAGGTCCATCGACGTCGGTGGCAGTAGTTTTCCTTGATGTTAACGGAGGGTTTTTTGAATTGATGTTTTACTTTGGCGCAACGTTGGTTCACTCACTAGAGCGTCATTTTCTTTGCATAATAAAACCAGTTTATACTGTTTATATATATATATATAGTATTATATTTATATATATTATATGTGCATATAAAACGTCTGTGACAAGAGTGTCATCAGTTTCATTGGCACTTATTTCCACTTAAGAAATAGCTCCATTGAACCTGTTGGATCTCGAACATCATTCTTTATCATACCAGAATCTGAACTAATAAACAATTCTATTTTTAAGGATGAATCAGAGGCAGGCTATGTTTTGTCTGGATGATAGATAGGAGTGTGAAATCATGTGATGTTTACAGTCATGTTAAAAAGCCCAGGATTTCTAAAAATGCATACACTAGCTTTGTGCAAAAAAGGCATGACAGAAAAGTGAGATGTAATGGTTCTTACTTGATGTCATGTCTGCAATATCCATGTTCCTTTTGGATCTTTATTAACGAGCTTATGTTTTCAAACATGTTTAATACGATCATTTCAGAAGCTTTTATCCCGACCTCATTCTCCTGCAACACACTGCCTGTCAAACTCATGCTCCACTTTCCCATCACCGTCCGGTGATTGATTGATCACCGTACCCATCATTCGTCCTGTTGACACCCAATAGTCCACCTCCTTGGTTCACTCCGGATACCAGAAGGATAGATTGTTTCATTTTTGAGCTGGTTGGGTTTCAGTTTATAAAGGCAAAACTCAAAGGGATTTAAAACTGTAAACAAAAGTCATGTACACGGAAATTACGTTCAAG
>VRLP01005883.1:0-32831 GCA_009660295.1 Lophius piscatorius
GTTTATGGTGTTTATAGTGTTTATAGTGATGTTTATGGTGTTTATAGTGTTTGTAGTGACGTTCATAGTGTTGATAGTGATGTTTACAGGGTTTATGATGGTGCTTGTACTGATTATAGTGTTTATAGTGTTAATAGTGTTTATTGTGTTTATAATGGTGTCTTTAGTATTCTGAGTGGTGTTTGTAATGATTATAGTGTTTATAGTTGTATTTATAGTGTTTATAGTGACGCATGAAAAGTGACTCCTGCAGCTTTGTGATGAATGTCAATGGAAGATGAAACCAGAGTTTCATGAATAATGACCTGACGGTTCACAGTACAAAAATCTGACCAGCTTTCTGATTTAGTACCAATCAGAACTGGAACAGATCAGATTCCATGTGGTTTGTTCTGTTAACACTGACATAAAAAAGTCACATATGACCAAAAAGATCAGACCTGGGCCACATTTTTCCTGCATTGTGAACGGATCCTTAGAATAAAATAGAATAGAAAGAACTTTATTAATCCCCAAGGGGACATTTGTGAGACACCGGTAAAAGTCATTTTCCTGGACCGTTATTCCTCAGTATTCTGCCTCAAACACAAACCTGTGACTGACTTCACTGAATACAAATTCACCTGCAAAATGGGTAAAGAGGTTGGAACTGTTTCAAGGAAAGGAAAACATTTGAGCACATTCCAGCTGTTTTTCTGTTTTGGAGAGGAAAACAGAGACGGAGGGAAATTGTAGAACTAACAGGATCCCATGGTTCCCTGTTAGAAAAATCATTTCTATTTTCTATTTTCTATTTAAAAGTACAATATGATGAGTTTATTCGATTTGGACAGCAAAGCAATTCGCGGTGCTTGACATAAACAATTTTATACCGGCTAATTACAGGGAATTAAGTTTCCTCTCTGTTTTTGGAGTGTTTACTTATTCTTTTTCAGAGCAGAAATCGAGCACTAGATTATTGTAATAAAATAGACCAATGCTGCCGTCCCCGACAGCAAAGGTATATCCATGGAAAGTCCCCAATCCCGGTGTTGTACAAGCAATCCCACTGATTAAACTCCTCAAATGTAATATCCATTATGTCCAAAAAACATTTCTTGTTGTAAAGAAAGCTCCCCCTAGTGAGTAAAACATGAACTTGTAGAGTAAAATAGGATACATATGAGATAAAGCTGCTTGAGTCAATTCATATTTTCCAAAGTTTGACTTAATCATACCAACAGTTGGGAATTTATGGCTGAAAAAAAGTGCTATTTGTAAAAAAACAGCACATGGTTGAGAAATTTTGGAGATAAAACTCCCCCTCGTGTGGAAATATACAACCAGTCCATCTATTTGTCTATGAGGGCATAAAATTGAAATTGATCCATGAATCTGTTTTTTAGATACTAAGTTAACAAGGAAGGACCTGCGGCGGCGGCGGACGCGGCAACCATGATTACATAATAACCCAGACTTTTCGGGGATACAAACATTATGTTAATTGTAATAAATACTACATGAGATGATGACCCGTGGGTCTTCTCAGCAAGTGGATGAGCTATCTCGGCAGGAGAGTGGCAGAGGGAGCCGACCGACCAGAGAGATTTTCGCTGCTTGAGGCATAAATCCAGGCTAATGAGGATCTAGCCGAGGTCTGCTGAGCTGAGTTTCAAATTCAAATCCAGAATTAATGCTTGGAAAAACAAAATCGAAGTTGGGCTGAGCAATACGACCACACAGGGGACAAGCCAGCGGAGAACAAGTTCTCAGCGCCGGAGCCCAGTTCCACCAGGAGTTTGTGTAGTGGAAGGAGGAGAGAGTGATAGAGGGAGAGAGAGAGAGAGAGCGAGAGAGAGAGGCTTTGATTTTCCTCTCAACTTTATCTAGCAAATAGTGAACTCCATCACCTGACCTCTGCCTCTTAACCCCTGTGCCTCCATTCTGGCGTTTCCTCAGAGCAGTAACCTGCTTCTTGGGAAAACTCTCCTGTAGGGCGCACGCCATCTGGATATAGTCCTCTACATCAACTGACATCCCAAAAGTGCCATCAAGGAACACATCAAGGTCGTACAGATCTGTCAGTGACAGAATCATCATCAGGATCTGACTGAGACTCCAAGGCAACCTCCTGACTGATCAGAACCACCAGTCAGACCATTTAGAACACAGCTTTCTGATATGAACTTCCCGTGTCAGTGAGCGGAACAGACATTCCTTATTTTTCGGATGCAGAAGTAGCCTGGCAGCGAAAATCCATCTTCGCAGTTGAACGGCACCTGACTTAAAAATTCCTTAGTGGCAACTTCTGCCCAAGTCCGAACACAACAACCTTCATCACAGCATCAGCACCGGCAGTTGAAACGGCTCACATGGGGATGATGGGTGACTGCTGCGATGCCATCCCCAGTAAGATCGGCAACTGTCGCCGCGGCTTCCCCTGTAACTGTGGAAGCGGGACCAAGGTTGAGTCACACGGTGAAGGCAATCGACGACCCGACAGATTGACTAGATAGGGGAAAAAATTAATAATGGAAGTTGACGTATCGCCAGAACCATGTCAACTTTGCCTCCAATCAAACCCGCTGCAAGGATATTGTTTTAATTGCAGAATTAAAATTTTGCGAGCCTCAGATCAAGAGCGAATGCTGCTCCTCTGCAGCTCTCTCCCATCAAAAGGAAACTCATCACGCTGAGATCCAACTTCAACATGGCCCTGCTGATCAAATAAGAACCAAGATTCTGTTGCTGTACTGACTGCCTCGCATCTTACAGGAGCTCAGAAAATTATTTCCGTGCAATATTTTAGCCTTAATAAGAGAAGCCTATGCAGATAAAGTGTTTCTTATGGATGGAAACACAAAAGAACATCACCTCATAGTGAGATCCCCACTAACCAGACCTGGTTTCTGGTCCAGCACAGAACATCACCATTGTAGCAGGTTTTTGTGTTTCACTGGGGCAAAAGGAAATAAAATCCTTTTTTCTCTTCCGACATTTCGTGAAATATTAGAATCTTCCTACGGCATATTTGTGTGACAACATAGTAAATCATTTTACTATGTGAGACGGAGGCAGAGACTAAAAGTCGGAAGCGTTTATCATGAAAATCTTATCAACAGTTGTTCAGCAGCTTCTGTTTGGCCGGGGGGGGGGGGGGGGGGGGGGGGGGGGGGGGGGGGGCAGAGCTAGTGTGGAGGTGAAGAGGTCCGGCAGAGAGAGAAGAGGAAGTCAGGAGGTTAGAGCTGATCGAATGTTGGAGAGGAGTCAGGACTCGTTCTGGAGAACCTGCGGCCTGTGAGTCCAGAATACGCAGCTTCATGAAGATCAAATTGCCGTTCAGAAGGTTAACAAGCTGCTGGTTGGTATGAGTCCCACCATTTATGCAGAGAAGATTGCATATGATAAGTGACACCTGGACCCGTGACCTCTTACCTGTGCTCAGAGCACAACACAGTCAGAGACACAGACGAACAGACAGACAGACAGACAGAGACACAGACTGACAGACTGACAGACAGAGTGACAGACAGACAAAAAAACAGACAAGCACAAGACAGATTGACAGACAGAAATACTGATGGAAAGACAGTCAAACAGACAGACAATAACATTACAGACAGACAGACAGACAGAAAGACAGACAGACAGACAGACAGATGGACAGACAGACAGAAAGATGGACAGACAGAAAGAGAGTGCGGCCCTGGAATAGAAGAGAGAGGAGATAAATGCAGAGATTGTGACAAAAGAGAAACTCGACCTACGCTGCTGTCCCCAATGACCTGCGTTGTACAAGCATCTGTACGGATTGAACCTTTTCAAATCAAATATGAAGTTATATTCACAGGTTCTTTTTGTTTAAAATACCTCCACAGACTCTGTAAAATATGAAACATTAGAGTTACGTATGATAGAAACCATATATATCTCCTGGACTCGATTCATATGCACCAAATCTGGCCTAGCTCAATCGTTGAGAAATCATGGCTTTGGAAGATAAAGCTCCCCCTTGTGTCAGAAATCTACAACTAATCTCTCCCAAAATCAACCCAGTTCTTCCTCACACTAAGGTCTATGTGGATATGAAGTCTGAAAATGAGGCATGAAATAGTTTTTGTTGAATATCCATAAACAGTGTTTTTTCATTATTAATAATTATAATAATAATAATGATTATAATAATCTTTGTTTTATTTATCATGTTACACAGTACAAACATACGGTACAACTTTGTGAAATTTATCTCTTCGTTTAACCCATCCCTGAGGGAGCAGTGGGCGGAGCCTGTGAAGCGCTCAGGGAGCTGAGGTTTTAGGGTCTTGCTCAAGGACCCACGACTTATTGCGTCAGGGGCCGGACAGCTTTTCTACCAAATGAGCGCCCCCCTGTGAGCAAAGTAAGAACTTTTAGAGTAAAATATTATGTATGCAAGATATCTTTACTGGAGGCGATTCATTTGCACTAAATCGCATAAATGCTTGACAATTCATGGCCCAAAAACCTTTGGAGATATAGCTCCACTTTGTGTCAGAAATATACAACCAACCCCTCCCAAAATGAGTTCAGCCCTTCCACATACTTTGGTACTATATGGGTATACAATTTGAAAATGATTTGAGTTATGTCTGTAAAAAAATTTCTTTCATAGAAAAAACACTCCCCTTGAGTAAAATACGAAGAACTACAGTAAAATATAATATTATAACAAGATGTATCTCCTTGAGTTTAGGCATCTATCTTGTATAATTGTGTTTTACTCTAATAGTTCATATTTTCCTCACTAGGGGTAGCTTTATACAAAACACCTTTTTTCAGCCATGAACTCCTCATTATACCCCAGAAACATCAGCGATGTTATGGAATCGCCATCGGGTCCGCTATGTCCGTGGCTACAGATCCTTCATGTTAGCAAGATAACTCAAAAACTCTATCATGGATAATTTTCTAAATTTTATACCCACATAGAACTGGATTGATTTTGGGAAAGGTCGGTTGTATATTTCTGACTTTAGTGGGACCTAATCTCCAAAATTGTGCCATAAATTTCTCAAGCGTTGGTCCGATTTAGTCCAAAGTTGTTGCACATGTATCGACTTAAGGGAGGAGTTCTATCTTGTGTAGATCGTGTTTTACTTTATCATATTTGACTCACTAGGGGCGGCTTTTTACAAAAAACATGCAGTTTTTCAGATATAACTTCCTAACCATTGGGTGTCTTCCATCTAAAATCATCTCAAGGAGATCTATCATGTATATCTTAAGTTTCATTTAATAATTCATATTTTACTCACGAGGGGAGCCTTTTGATGAAAAACATAAATGGTAAATTGACTTATATAGCGCTTTTCTAGTCTGCTTGACTACTCAATGCGCTTTTACAACAAGAGTTAGCATTCACCCGTTCACACAGTGATGGTAGAGGCTGCTATGCGAGGCGGCACATGCTAATCAGGACCGGTAAATATTCACGCCATCACTCAAACACCAATGGAACAGCCATTTGGAGCAACTTGGGGTTCAGCATATTGCTCAACGACACTTTGTCATGTGGACCGCAGTGACCAGGGATCAAACCACCGACCTTCAGATAAGTGGACAACCCCCCTTTAACTGCTCAACCGCTCAAACTTGGAACACATCAAGGCCATAACTTCACATTTAACATGAGGAGTTTAATCAGGGGGGGATTGCTTGTACAAAGCAGGGATTGGGGACTTTTCGGGGATACACCCCTGCTTTGTGGGACACCAGCTCTAGCTGTCTTGTTCCACTCAGAACCATCATTGATCCTGCCACCCACTCATATCACACACCGATGGCCCTGTCAGAGACTTCGTCTGGTAAACAGATCCTGGATGAGATTCTGAGCACAACCAACATCTTCTGACCTTAGAGAGCTGCTGTCATTTGAACAGTGGTGTCAGGTTAGCAGTCACTGGGACACCGGGAGTTTGCAACCACCCCCTCCATGCACCCACATAAACATAATGGAGGATATTGATGGACGGAGGAGTTATGGAATATGTCTGCGGTATCATTGCTGGGGGCTGTAAAGGAATATATAACCAGCACACACTTACATGGACATCCATATTTATCAAGCATGTGTAAACTCCCCGCTGTGGAGCCCTGCTCTGAAGAATGACAGAAGCTTTAAATGTTTCTCTGTGTCGGGGGAGATCCGTGCCTCTGCTGCCTCCTCCTTCATGAAACTCACATGTGTACACCCACGTTCTACTCCATCCCCGCCAGCCAGACACTCACATCCATCTCCAGATAAATGCTAATTCAAACAAGCCCACAGCTACTGCAGTCGTCTCTAGCACCAGTACTCAGCCACAGCATTTTGACCTGCAGCAATGCAAACACCCTCCTCAGTAGAAGCCGGGTCCATCTGTGTTAATAAAGAAGTTTCTCATAATCGTCTTTGCAGTAAGAAACTTTTCTCTGAGTTCATCTAATCCATTCAATTATTAATCCACCAGAAAACGCCCTGCCGCCTCTGCAGATACCTCTTGTTAACGCGATAACTCAAAAACCATTTCATGGATCATTATCCACCCAAATTTTAAACCCACATTGTGAGGAAGAACTGGATTTATCTCCAAAAGGTTGTCAGGCCATAATTTCACAACCATCTGGTCCGATTCAGCTCCAACTGGGGGCACAGGAATCGACTTGAGGGGATTTATCGTGACTATTATATTTTACTTGGAAAGTTCACATTATACTCAATAGAGGGAGCTCTTCTACTCACTACTTTTGGGAAATTACTTCCTAACCTTTGATCCAAATGAGTCCAGGTTTCGTACATATGAATTGACTCGAGGGGATTTGTCTTGTATGCATCTGGTTTTACTCTAATAGTTTTTATAATTTTTATAGTACTTTTTTATGAAAATACTGTATTTCTGTGACTACTTCCAAACCGTTGATCCGATTTAGTCCAGATATGCGCACTTTGTCCCTCTACCTCTACTTCTCTACTACAGAGGTAGATAATGCCTCTGGGTCAGTCTTCCTAAACTGACCCAGACGCATTTACCCACCACCCCACCAGAGAGGAAATGTAAACATGGTACAAATGCTGGTTCTTTTGAGGTCCATCAGTTCACCCGCTGAAACCAACTCGACGGGCCACAGATGGCTTCTGGTCCTGGAATGAGAGAGGGTGCACCCTTAGCCGGGAAGGTGTGAGACTACATGTTTTTCTTTGACGGCAAGGCTTGCCACTCTGTCACTTTTTTCTTGTTAATAATAATGTTAATCTAAATAATAAGTATGATCCTCAATTAGTCAAAACACCGTAACAACTTAAAATGCGAAATCCTGCTCCGTCTGCACCAACACGGCGCCATTTTTTACGGGAGTCGGACCCGCTCGTACAAAGTTGAAAAGGGCTTTTTCCAAACAAAAATTAAAAAAAAAAGAAAAATGTTCTGCTAAAAATCAACAAGAAAATGTAGCTATTAATAATATATTCCATTCGTTCAAAGAGATTCCCCTAAAATTTAGACATTAAACAACCTTGGGGGCGGCTGTAGATCAGTGGGTGGAGCATCCATCTCCTAATCAGAAGACCTGAAGGTAGCCACTTCAAAACCCAGCAGGATCTACTTGTCATAGGGTCCTTGAGCAAGGCCCTGAAACCCTAAATCCCCAGGCGCTTCAAAGGCTCCGCCCACTGCTCCCTCAGGGAGGGATCAAATGCAGAGAAATAATTCATTACGTTGTACTGTGTATTACTCTATGTGAACAATTAAGGATACATTATTATTAGAACAAGATGGCTCCCCACACAGAACAGAACTCTGAACTATGATGTCCTGTAAGAGACAAACAACCATTTCCGTGGCAACAACAGCACATTACGACTACTGCCATACATGTTCTGACCATTGCTTGTGTACAAGCAATCTCCCTGAATAAACTCCTCAAATTAAAATGTAATGTTATGTTCACAGTATTTTTCTTAAAAATTGTTCCCCGAAGTGAGTATTATTATACGATCCATTAAAGCACAGCACAATATATATTTTGACTAAATTGGAAAGACACTTGAACATTTATGGCCCAAAAAACTTTTCGAGAGAAAGCCCACCTAGTGTTCAAAATAGGTGGGCTTTTCCCAAAATCAATCCGGTTCTTCCTCACACTAAGATCTATAGTTGTATAAAATTTGATAATGATCCATGAAACAATTTTAGAGTTGTTTCTGGGAAACTGTGTTTTTTCTAAAAAAAAGAAAAAAAGAAACTACTCCTAGAGAAATGAATATGAACTAGAGTAAAATATGACTTTTACAAGATCGATCTCTTCTAGTCGATTCATATTCACCAAATTTGGACTAAATCCAACGGTTGAGAAATAATGGCTAGAACACTTTCGGCGATAAAGATCCACCTAGTGTCGGACTTACACGTCCACTATCTTCCAAAAACAAATCATCCCACTGAAGTCTATGAAATTTGTACCTCCGGCTTTTATTTCCTTTCATTTGTCAATTAAAGCGCTTAAGACTATGAGCTTTATTTCAATCTTTCAAGGGATCTCACAAAATAACGTGACGCAAACTCAATGAATACTACAGAGAAAATTTGTAATGACATTTTCCTCATAAATCTGATCCACAGTCCACCCAGCATCATTACCAAGCAGGGCTTCTCTTAATCCACAAATATTCAGCCCTGCCATGCTCTGGATGAATACATTATTGTGGTTAATTCTCTGGCGTCGCTTCCATTCAAGGAGACAACATCAACAGGAGAGAGAAGCTATTTATTTTCTTCCTTTATGAGGGGTAACAGGTATGTTTTCCTTTTTTTTCCTTCCCTATGCATCATGTAACTGTGCTAATAAAGTTAAAGTTTCAAATAATTATATATATGTATGTAATATGACCCCTCTGAGCCAACAGCTTAGACTCCCAACTGCTCTGGATATTAGGGTTCCAACGGGTTTTTCCCACTTTCTGACCTAAGCACATCTCAGTGTAATGAGTGGATTTACTCTAGTAAGGACTAATCCTACTCTATAGAGAAAAATAATACAACTTTATTCTCTTTCAGGTCCTTTATCTGCTTTGCCTAAACTCTCTGTGCTGCATTTTTCTTCTAGCAGGGCTGACATTTAGCAGACTGGTAGCACGATATTCAATTTCCTTTGCAAAGCAGTTTGCTGATCTCTTTGTCGTATTTGAACTTCCTAAAATACCAACCATTCGGAGGGGGCACAGCAGACAAGCCACTAGAGTAAGTGACCACTTTTCTACAAAGCCAGGGTGTTGCAACATATGCTGAACGTGGTTTGTCTCTCTGGAGTAAACAAGTGTTGCAGCAAATGTGTCTCCAAAACTCAAAAAGCATTAAAGATGATGGCAATGCTACAAGATACAAGACAGGGGCGCTATCACACCACTATACAATATTCACTGCTGACTTTCTGTATCGGTTTTCTAAAGAACAGTTTGAAAGATGGATCCGTCACAGGCTAGGATCGGTCCATCTGAGATGAGCTCCAGCCCAGACGGGTTGGCTGCATGTCTGGGTGTTGTTGATTTACTGATGGCTTTCGTTTTACGGGACAGAGTCCTAACTTTTATCTGTAGATGCAGTGATAAACTGTTTTTACTGACAACAGCTTGTTGACGTGCATCCAAACCCATATAGTAATGTCCTTGATGCCATCCTTCTCCAGAGGGATTCAGGCCACGCTCATAGAATGCTGATTTTCATCCTTTGATGGTGGAATTCATGTAAATGTGCAGTATAGCATGTTGCTCTCAAGCGTCTATTTCTATTTTCTCACACAGGTGTTATCTTTGTTTGTTTTCTTTTGTTTTTACTAAAAGTTCAATTTTGAACCTTTGCCTGTGCTATGAGGAAGGAGTTTTCATAACCAACTAGTCCTACGCTGTCGTCCCCGACAGCGAGAGTATATCCCCTATAAAGTCCCCAATCCCATGAGTTGTGCAAGCAATCCCCCTGATTGAAATCCTCAAATCACGCTTGAAGTTATACCTGAAAGTTAAGTATTTTTCTTGTAAAGAAAGCTTCCCCAAGTGAGTATAATATGAACTTCTAGAGTAAAATATGATATACAAGAACAATCTCCTCGAGTTGATTTATATTCACAAAAGTTGGATTAAATCGGACCAATAATCGGAAAGTTATGGCTTCAAAAGAGTGTGGCTCGTAAAAAACAACAAAACAAAACAAAACACCCCTAGTGAGTAAAATATAAACTATCAGAGTAAAGTTTGATATAAATCTGACATTTCCCCAAATCCTTCCAGTTCTTCCTTGCACTAAGGTCTGTGCAGGTATAAAATTTGAACATGACCCATGTCATAGTTTATGAGTTATCGTATTAACACAAAAGGATCTTGACTTTGACTTTGAAAAGGAGTCAAAAAAAAAAAAGGGACTGCTAGACATTTGGGTCAGTGCCTATGAGTCCATTGAAGGACAACAGGTGAACCAGTAACAGGGTCAAGGGGACACACAATTCACTGATGGGCGTGATGAGAGAAGACAGGTCCTTGTTGACTAATCCTATGGAAGAGCTACTGCGGCACAAACAGCTGAAAACGGTTGTTCTGATATCGAGGTGTCAGAACGCACTGCAACTTAGAACTGTTTGGGCAGCAAAAAAGAGACATACCCAGTAGCTTTATGTTCAAGGCGGCACACAATCTTTTGGGTTGTACATTGCCCTCCAGAATTATTGGCACCTTTAAATAAATGAGGAAAAGGTCATCCGATATCTTTATGGTCCACACCAATGATCTTTAATTCAACTTATTCACAAAATCTAACCTTTATTCAAGTAACAAAAAAAACATGACATTCTTATGATAAAACAAATTTTTGTTTTTAAAATGCCTGTGGCACATTTATTGGCACCCCTAGGATACCTGTGATTATAATGCAACTGAAGCATATTTCCAGTCCTTTTTTTATATTTTTTAGCTTCACCTGTTTGAGCAGGAACTCTGAAGTGTTGAACTGGGGTATAAATTTCACTAGGGTATATTTCACTGGGGTATAAATACGTGGTGACACAGGCCCGACTTTCTCTGAGGTTCTTGACAATTGGAAAGACCAGAGAGATGTTAAATGGACTGTACTTATACAACACTTTTCTAGTCTACTTGACCACTCAAAGCGCTTTTACAACACAAGTTAGCATTCACCCACTCACACAAATGTTCATACAGTGTAATAGAGGCTGCCATGCAAAGGAGGAAAATTACATCTAATGTCAAGGCACCACATGATCATCAGGAGCAGTAACCATTCACACCATCATTCACCTACCAATGAAACAGCCATTCGGAGCAACTTGGGGTTCAGTATCTTGCTCAAGGACACTTCGACATGCTGACCGCAATGGCAAGTGATTGAACAACGGACCTTCAGAGATAGCTCCTACAAGCTCTAACAGTTTGACTAACACCATTGAGACTTTCACTGGAACAAGGTCAGATGAGACCAGAGTACAACTTTTTGGAAACAAATATCTAAGATGGATGTGGTGTAGCAAGAAAGAAAACCATAAACAACATATCATACCCACTGTGAAGTCTGGTTGTGGATCTCTGATGCTGTGGGGCTGTTCTACTTCCAAAGGCCCTAGACATCCTGTTAAAAGACATGGTTCCATGGACTCCATCAAACACCAGCAGATACTGGATGAAGACCTAAAAGCCTTTCAGGAACCTTAAAGTGGGCCCCGGTTGGACATTCCAGCAGGACAATGACCCGAAGCTCACCTCAACATCCAACCAAGAATGGTTCAGTGATCACAAAATAAAGGTTCTGCCAAGACCATAGCAGTCACCTGACCTAAACCCAAAAGAACAACTGTGGGATGTGCTGCACAGGAGAGTCCCCCAGCGTGGACCTCAGAACCTTAAGGAGCCTCATATGGGGCACATTTCACCCTAATTATGAGGCTAAAGGCGACAAGGAAAGGAAGAGCCTCCATCGCATGAGTGGTCTTGACCAACAAAATATTCATTCACAGTTGCTTTTTTTTATTAGAAGCGGGATTAAAAGCAACAGGAAATAAATCTGGGAATAGGATAGCTAAGTGGGTCCTTAGTGCTACCAGCCTATCCAACCACATCTAGTGCCGGTCCCAAGCCCGGACAAAGTGGAGGGGTTGTTTCAGGAAGGTCATCAGACGTAAAAACCTAAGCCAAATCAATATGCAAAACGAGACAACCCGCTGTGGCGACCCCCTAAAAAGGAAAATAGCCTAAAAAACTTCCTTTTTTAAGAATAGGATCTGCAATTTTTTAACTGGATAGCATGGACATTGTTGTGTAACCAGATTCCATCAGAGACCATGGTCTTAATGTTAAGCCCGACTGTGACTGGTGTTCAGTTATGAAGCCCGTCTTATGGTTTCTCCTTCTCATAGGTGTTTTTGGGAATGGCATTTTTTACCTGTTGAATAGCGGCTCTTGGAACAAAGGCTGTTGTGCTCTTTAAGGATTCTGGGCCACATGATCCATTATGATGTATGATTTTGTAAATAAAACATACTCAGCTTGACAAGTGATGTGTTCGGCTTTTACTGTTACCCGGCGACTACGTGGGTCAGGGTACTCTGCCAGGTATTGATGTTTGGATATAATGTCTGATGTACGGCCTGTCCCAGTTCGGGCTGTCCCTGTTCTAAGGTTCAGTCCAGTGCGTTGTCAGGGTGCAGACACGCTCTGACATTCAGAAGTTCACCTCACCTGAACCTTGTGGACTCATTAGAGATCTTTCAGCAGCAACCAGACGTTGCTAAACAGGCCTGATTGATGGGCTGGTGAAGACCCCCATCCGGCAAGTCCTCCATCCGATAATCATTCAAGCCCTCGTCCACTGAGTCCCCATCTGTCCTACTCAGCTGCCAATAGAGGAAGAGCTGCGTGCTGATATGGCGGCCAGTTCTTCGCAACTGACAGGAAAACCGGTCAGCAGTCCAAGCTCCTGATGGCAGTGAGAGTGAAAGCAAAGAATCAGAGGCATCTCAGTCAAGGGGGTAATATAAATGATTTCACAATGTTTAACATTTTCCTGCACATGGAAAAACTAAAACTGAAGTTTAAACCGATCCGGTAGCAACCCTGTTCCCTCTATAGGGGAAACCGAGGCAAAACAATCTGAAACTAGGAGGAGCTGATCAAGTAGTTATTTTCTATGTACAATTCCCTTCATAATTATCGGCACTATTTAAAGAAAATTAATAAAATGAGAGGCAAAAATGCCTTTATTGTCATTCACAAACATCTAACAGAGGAACATCTGAGACCATTCCTCCATACAGAAACTCTCTGAACCTTAATGCCCTTAAGAAATCCTGAACATTCTATTGGTTTCTGATAGTAACTATGGCTTTGTCTTGTTTATAGACCACAAGGTTCAGTCTATGCTGGAGACAGTCTACTTGGCTGCTAGGGGCAGTTGGAGATGGAGGTATGCTGACCTTGGATCTTCACACAGGCATCTGTGATAATGTCATTAGGGAGGAAGGCTATTTGTATTAATATGAAAACTTAAAGACATATTGTGAACAATTCCTTCAAAACAACCAACAATTGGCCGACGCTGTCGTCCCCGACAGCAAGGCTTTATGTCCGAAAAGTCCCCAACCCCTGCGTTGTAAAGGCAACTCCTTAAATAAGATGGGAAGTTATGCCCACAGTTTATTTTGGGGTAAAAAAAAAAAAAGAAGTAAAGCAGCTCCCCCTAATGAGTAAAATATTAACTTTTAAAATTAAAGTAGAAATACTAGACTTGATTCACCATGTTTGGACTAAATCAGATCAAGGTTAAGTACGAAAAACTGTGTTTTTCAAAAAAAGCTCCCCCTAGTGAGTAAAATTTGAACTATTAACATAAAACTCGTTGTATAAAAGATCGAGCTCCTTGAGTCAATTTAAATGCACTAGGTTTGGACCAAATTGCTAAAATGGTTGGAAAAATTATAGCCCGCAAACTTTCGCAGATAAACCTCCAACTTCCAAAATCAATTCAGTTCTTCCTCGCACTAAGGTGTATGTGAATATAGAATTTGAAACTGATCCGGGAAATTCTTTTTGAGTCATTGCGCTAACAGGAAGGATATGGCAGACGTAATTCCATAATATCTTCGACTTTTGGGGATATAATGAGGAATGGAAGGTGCAGTGCAAAAATAGATAATTTTAACTCTGAGTCAGTTACCGTGGAACCAAACCTCCTCGCTACCAGATGTTCTTCAACAATCCCTGAGTTTGTTTCTGACTCCTCCATTCAAACATGATTTGTCCCTTTTAAGTTTATCCTGTAACTATTGAGACTGAGATTATTTTTATGCTCTTATGCCTGGAGAGGATTTTGGGTTTTCACACTGTGATGAATACCCGGTCAAAATAATACCATTTCTCTTTTTAGTCTTTTTTTAGCAGTAAGTACGATATTAGCTATAATAATAACATTTAGTAGTAATTATAACAACATCTGTAATAATACTGTTAATACTGATACTATTACCATTCTCTATGTAAAGCAGAAGCAAGAGGCCATGAGTTCTGGAGGCCTACATGATTGCAGGTGACTGATGAAGAAATCATTCAGTTGAAGATAATGATGATATCGTAAACTAGAAAAATTACTCAGATAGCGCATACCTCTGCCAAGGCACAACAGAACCCCAAGTTAAGGAAAGCTTCATGCAGATTATTGCAGTGGATCTCTCAAATACTCCGTAGCCGCTCCTCTCTTGCGCCTTCCACTTCAACGTCTCTGTTCAGCCTATTGAGCCCCCAGCTCCACCCCCCAAAGAAACATCAAATAAATCAAGGGAACCCTTGGAAGAGGCCAAAAACTATGCCCAAAGAAACATCAAAGGAATCAAAGGAAGTCTTGAAAATGGCCCATGTCCATAGGCAAAGAAACATTAAAGGAATTATAGGAACAAAAAAAAGCAATAGCCACATCGGTGATGTCACTACTCTAAAATATAGAATAATAATATTCCGTTACTATCCCGATTAATGCTCCATCGGTTAATCAATGAGTGTGTGTGAACAGGAAGTCCTTCCACAGCATTTATACTTGAGAGTTTTTATAAAAAAATATACTATACAGACATACTGAACTGTATATATGCAAATGTGTGTGTTTCACATGTATATCCTGCAAATACTGTCTAATGTCTCCACTGTCCAGTTCAAATGTTCACAGCTCATACAATCACTCATGCTGAATAGGGGGGGGGGGGTCCAGCTCTGTGCAAGACTCAAATGTTTGACAAGTGCAACAGATTAACATCTGGTAAGTAAAGCTTGTATGTAACACAAATTCTCTCATCTCTCTGTCACACACTCAAAATGTATGCACCATATAATTATATCCCCGAAAAGCTGGGGATGTTATGGAATCATCATCGTCTTCACTACAAACACTGCCGCCTCCGTGCTAATGCGATAACTCAAAATCTATGCCATGGTCCCTCAGGGGAGCTTTATCTTCCAAGACTGCTTTATCTGCAAACATTTTTGGGCCATCATTTTCCAACTCCAGGAGATCTGTCATGTGTTGTTCGTGTTTTAATCCAAAAGTTTATTTTTCACTCACTACGCAGACTTTTTTTCTTGAAAAATACTGTGGACATAACTTTAAATTTAATTTGAGAAGTTCAATCTGGGGGGTTGGTTGCACAACGCAGGAGATTGGGGACTTTTCAGGGATATACCATTGCTGGTCTAGTTTAATGTAATTGTTCATAATTTACTCAATAGCTCTTTTGCAAATACCATTTTTTTTTTTACCATTACTTCCCAACCTAATGTTTGATTATGCCCAAATATGGCTCTTATGAATTCACACAAGCTGACTGTGAATCAGTTTCACATGTTTTGGTGCAAATGAAACAGGTGAAATAGGTGAATGGTGAGGCAAAAGCATGACGACCCCCAAAAAGGAACGGATCTGCAGGTATGGTATCCAGACTGGTATCTGATCCTCAGTGTAAGGAGGAACAGGAGGAGCACTGACAGATCCCTACAAAATGACCTCCAGTGGTCTACTGGTGTGATGATTCTGACCAAACTGTCAGCGAAAGACTGCATGAGGGTGGCATGAAGGCCCGACGTCCTCTACTGGGACCGGTGCTCACAGCCCAACACCGTGGAGCTCAACTTTGTTCATCAGAGAACAGCAGAATTGGCAGGTTCTCCACTGGTGCCCCGTTCTCTTCACAGATGAGAACAGGTTCAAACTGAGGTCATGTGACAGAGTCTGGAGACACTGTAGAGAACGTAATGCTGCTGCATCATCATCAAACAGGACCGGTGTGGTGGTTGATCATTGATGGTCTGGGGAGATAGATCCTTGGATGGTCTCACAGACCTCAACGGGTCCGACCCAGTATCAGACCTTACAATGGCTCCAGTGGACCCTGTATTCCTCCCGGTCCAGGACAATGCCCAAACTAATGGGATCAGATTGTGTAGGCAGTTCCTGGAGGATGAAGGTATTGATACCATTGACTGGTCCTCATGTTTCCCGATATGAATCCACTTGGGAACTTCTGAGATGTTCTGAATGGTTGCATCGCCACAACCACTGACCACAGACTGTGTAGGACTCCTGATCCAGGTGTGGGAGGAGATCCCCCGGGACCCCAGCCTCCATCTCATCAGGAGCATGGCCAGACGTTTTCAGGAGGTCTCTTAGGCATGTCGGGCTCAAACACGCTCCTTGGTCATATTATGAGTTGTTGTGCTGAAATTCACTGGAGTTGGATAAGAGCCAGTGATTTCAGTTATTCACTTTGATTTTAGGTGTGATTTACAATCCAGCCTTTAACGATTTTGATTTCCATTGATCGTTCTTGCGTAATTTTGTTCAAAGTGTCATTGAGCAGGATATTGACCCTCAAGTTGCTCCGGTCCTCTGCATCATTGTATGAATATTTGTGTTGAATGCTGACTTGTGTTTTATAACAGAAGTGAGGTTCAGCAGACTAGAAAAGGGCTATATGAGTAAAGTCCATTTTACCATTCCCATTTACTCAAGGAAACCACCCCCTCCCACTTATGATATAAAAAGAAAGAGGGGTTTAACTAATACATACAATCAATCTCGTGCATTACGTCAGCTGGAATTTATCTCCCACACCAGTTCCATCTCCTTTGTTGCTGAGACTGTGTTCTTATTTTGTCTAAACATATTCTTGTAATTGCTGTATGCACACATTAAAACTTCAGGCTCACCCGGGGTGACGTACGACGACCTTTTGTTTCACTGGTTGCTGTGGTGAATCATAGCCTCTGAGCTCCGTTGATGTTGTCTTTTTGCAGTCTCCATGCACAAGTTGAAACGTTCTCTATCTCAGTCTTAAACTCAGAGCTCGGAACTCAGGAAAGATGAAAACTCTGCAGAAAAAAATGTATTTGTATAATACACGCACATAACTATGTATGACATTGCTATTATTATTGTTATTATTTCTTTATTATTGATTCATTATTATTATATTATTGTATTTATTATTATTAAATTATTCTAATTATTATTTATTTTTATTATTATTTTATTATTTTTTTTATTTCCACAGTATTTTTTAATGTACCCCCTAAACTAATTAAACTATTATGAATACGAGAAAGATCGCCTTGAGTTGATTCATTTGCACCAAATTTGGACTGTATCGCATCAACGGTTGAGGCAGGGAAACAATTACCTAATTGCTCAGCTAAAAGCTGAATTTAACGACTCTGTCGCCGAATTTAAAACCTCCTTTGCATCACGAATCAGAGAGTCGATTTAGTGCAACGGAGGATAAATCGGATCTGATTGACACAGAGGTCATCCAGCTATGAAAGGAAAATGAGTACCTGATGAACAAAGTGAACTACCCCCAAAACTATAACAGGCGGAACAATGTGCGCATTATTGGGCTCCCGGAAGGTTGGGACGGCACCGACCCAGTTATATTCTGCACCACTTTATTCCCCTCCACTTTTGGCCAGGAAAACTTTTCAGAGACCCCCGTACTGGAGTGGGCTCATGGTTCACTCGCTCCCCACCCTCCACCTGAGTCCAGCGCGAGACTCTTGCTCGTCCGGTTCCTGATGTAACAAGGGCAGGGAGAGGGTGCTACGCTATGCGGCCAAGATCTCAAGGGAAAAGGGAGCGATTCAGGCCAACGGAGCAAAGCGAGGCAGGGGCCAAACGCAGAATGAAGTTTAATCCCAGGAACAAAGGATTAGTCACTAGAATCATCCCATTCGCGTTACTTCACCCAGCCACAATGAGAAACACTGAAACCGACAAACGGCTGACCAAGAGGCTTGAATACTGTCATCTTATTCAGCATTTGATGCTCCGCTTATATCGACCTCAGGGCTCCGCCCACTGCTTTACAGATTCATGAGGGTAGGACTCTTTCACTAGCTCACCTTCGAAATGATGGTAAGAAAACTTAATTCCAAGGCTAGAGGTAGGATCGTTTTTTATTAATAAAAACATACCGTTTTGTGTGACCAAAACAGTAACTGATTCTCCGGGGAGATATATTCTGAGCCATGGATCTTGCTTAATATGTACGCGCCCAATTATGATGACCACACTTTTATCCAGTATGTTTTCCTCAAGCTGGCAGAAGGTATAGGAACTATATTAATATGAGATCAGACCCTGTACTGGATAGATCTTCACTCTATCTAACAATCCGGACGAAGACAGCCAAATGTACTTAATCATTTATGAAAGATCTTAATCTATGTGATATTAGGAGACAACTACATCCCCAAGAGAGGAATTATTCTCTCTATTCTTGCCGCCACAACTCCTACCCACAAATCGATTATTTTCTAATATTTGAGCCAGCCACACATAGAGTGTTGGAGGTGGAATATCAGCCTAGACTTATTTCAGACCATTCGGCCCTATCTCGCTCTACAGTATATTGACTTCAGATGGAGTTCAGCGGACCTATAGATGGCGCTTAAATCCGACTCCCTTGAAGCAATCACAATTATGCCAGTTTGTAAGGGCCCTAATCAAATTTGTTCTGTGATACTAATTGTCAAAATAAATCATATTAAGGGACACCTTAAAGGCTTTTTTACGAGGCCAAATCATATCCTACACGGCTGGCCTGAAAAAGAAACACACAGCACAAATATCCAAATTGGAAAAAAGAAATAGCTTCGCTAGAACAAGAACATAAAAGATCAAGGTTCACAGCAATATATCGCTATCCAATAAATAACAAACTTGAATATAACACCCTTAATATCTATAATGCTGAAAGAGCCATCCTTTGATCTAACCAGAAATACTATGAGCTTGGAGACAAAGCAGACAAGGTCTTGGCCTCGCAGCTAAAAGCACAAGAAAGTTCAACAACCATAAAGACACTTGAAATGAGGACATAAAATCTAACCCTGAAGAAATAAACCACTTGTCAATGCAATATTTTCCCAGCTGTCGGCGCCGGAAGCATCAATAGATAACACAGAGATGGATACTTTTTTTTTCCAACATAAGATTGCCAAATCTCACAAAGCCAAAGCCTTGAACATCTAGTTAAACAATTTACAGCCATAGACATGAAGAAGACCATATCCTTCCTTCAATGAAATAAATCACCTGGTGATGATGTTTTTCCACCAGAATTCTATAAGGAATTTAGGGACATGTTTATACCTTTCCTCATGAAGGTCCTGGACTTGGCCCATAAGGCCCTTGGCTCATAAAAAGAATAAAGACCCTCTGAAATGCTAATCATATCAGCCAATTTCCTCCATCAATTCTGACTATAGAATCCTCTACTAACCACCTCCGCAGATTATTTAACATGATACATATTGTAAACATAAGAGTTGACGCTAAAAAGGCCTTTGATCGACTGGAATGAACTTTTTGACAATTTCAAAATGTACTGTTGGGCATCACACATTCAATTTGTTCTCTCTTTGTCTGAAATGGATCCAGCCCCCTTGTAGACCCAAATAGAAATGTATGAATCGGGCAAGACAGTAGTAAAAGCCAAGAACCCCCTTACTATATTTTTGGTCAAAAAGGGCTATCAAATTCGTAAATGTTTTGGTCATCAAACAAATTTGTCACTTAAACCACATTTAAGGCAAAACATACTCCTGCCAATGATTTTTAATAATAATATATTGAAACTCAGGCATGAAAAAGGAATGACTCACTTAGAGAACTGTTATAAACAACCTGATGTTAAAGGACACTTATAAACCTTCACATAAATATTTCTTCTGCATATCTTTAACTAAGAAATGATCTTTGGCACTCAGGGGGATCAAATGTTTTTTTGCCAGAACTATTCAGTTTGGACAACTGCTCCATAAAAAATCAGGGTCCTTCGATATTCATATCCAGAGTTTATTCGATGCTGATGAAAAATAGCCATAAGCCACAAATAAACAAATCAAAAGAGAGATGGGAGTCTGATTCAAACATAAAGATTGATGAGATCTTGTGGCGAGATCTATGCCAAGATAGTGTTGGTGCAACTATGAACTCAAGCTTCAGAATTATTTACTATAATTACCTTCACCAGCTCTGTCTCACTCCACAGAAGCTTCATGAATACAATAACTCAATAAGGTTTGGTGTTACAGAAGGTACTTTTTTAAATGCTACATGGTCATGTGTAAAACTTAGACACTTCTGGAGGGACACTTGTTTGACACTGTCTTCTATCAGACATTCCAGAACACTTCTGGAGTGACACACCCTTCTATCACAGGGGTGCCTTTTCCGGTATGCCTTCTTGGTAACTTCACTGGTGTTAATGTAAGCAAGGCAAATGTCAAACTCAGCAGGTTTGCATTTTGCTGCTACAAGAAAATATTTAGTTTTAACGTGGAAATCTGACTTCGGGTAATTCCTTGTCTAAGTGGCTTTCAGAGATGAAGGGATGCATTCCTCCGGAGGAAATAAGATACACTGAGATACAAATATGAAAAACTACAAAGATCATATGGACACTCTCAGTCCGCAACAGATTGACCTGGACTTGATGTAAACTACCGACTGTAACCTTTTATCTTCTTAGTGTCAGAAATATACAAACGATCCATCCCAAAATCACTGAAATGAAAGATGATCCAAGAAATAGTTTTTGAGTTATGTCCGGATATCAAGGTTTTTCATAAAAGAGCTCCCCCTTGTGATTGAAATATGAACTACTAGAGTAAAAATAAATAAATAAATATATTTATTCAAAAGATAGATCCTCATTAGAACCATATTTGGACTGAATCGGATCAATGTCGAAAAATTATGATTGAAAAACTTTTAGAGGTACAAAATCGGGGAATATAGACGTGACCTTTCTCAAAATCAGTCCAGTTCTACCTCACGCTAAGGTCTAAAATTTGAAAATGATCCATGAACATAGTTTTACAGTCACCTAATTTTTAGGAAACATGGTTGTTGTTTTTTCTTTAAAGAACCCCAGAACGTTCTCTGCTCTGAGAATGTTCTGGTTTCCTTTTGATGTCATGGTTGGTTTGAAGAAAAAGCGCCGTCAATCGATTTCATTGTATTGATTCTAATATTTCTAGTATTCAGGACTGATTCATGGCAGAAGCAACCATTTGGAATCGGTTTTCCTCAACCAGGTTTTGGTGTTCACATTGGAACGATGCTCTCTCTTTGGGTTTTAATGGATTTGTTCCCTCTGTGTGTTGAACCTTTGTGGTTTTACCATCCAAGTTTGGCCATTTGCATTTATTGATGCCTGTTAAGGCAGAAGAAATGGTTTTGGTGGCCAAGCTCTCCTCTTGCTCAATTCCAAGCAGCTCTGAAGATGCCCTGACTGTGTGAGCACGGAGTCTACTTGATGGATCATTAGTTTGAAAAACCCTTAAAGCCTCTTCACTTTCACCCCCACCACCAGTAACAATCGTTTTGATCTTTGCCAGATACAAGATGTGCTTCTGTATCAACAAGGACCACCTCTTCCACTCGGAGCCACAACCTTCTCCTAGCGCCTCTTGACATATTGTAGAGATATCTTTATACAAATCAGGAAAATAAAGATTATTTCAATCTCTTACCTTTCAGAAAACACACACATGCACACACAACACGAACACACACATGCCCACACAGACACGCACACACATAAACAAGCACACAAACACATACACACACACTACACACACCCACACACACCAACACTTAAGAATGCATACACACATCACACATCACACAAACACACACAAACACATACACGCACGCACACAAAGATAAAAAGACGTAAACACACACACAAAAACACCACACATGCACACACAACACAAACACACACATGCCCACACACAGACACGCACACACATAAACAAGCACACAAACCATACACACACACTACACACACCCACACCCACCAACACTTATGAATGCAAACACACATCACACATCATATAAACACACCACACACAAACACACACGCCCACACACACAAACACCAAACATGCACACACAACACGAACACCACGCGCACACACACAGAAACGCACACACATAAACAAGCACCCTGCTTCTGTTCATTCACTTTCTTATTTCCCACCTATAACACGACCTTCAGAACGTAGTTAATAATTATTTATTGATAATATTTTCATTATTGTTTCATTTATTTAACAAATCTTTTGTTGAGGAACTCGCATGCTGAACGCCACGGCTCACATTCAGCAGATACATTTATTAGACGCGGCCGCTGATTTGTGATTGCTATGGAAGTCCAAAACATGTTGAAACCTCTGTGGGGGTGTGCAGAGAGAGCTCCGGGGGTCCACCTACTGCACGTCTGTAGAAAACTCTCCTTCTGAAGTGTGGAGAATCTCACTCCTGATGAGTTTCAAACTAAATAATCACTGGAGGAAAAAAGTTCCAAGTTCAACAGATACTCATCTGTGCTAATATGCTAAAGCGAAACTGAAAACTTCTGCTGCAGATGGAGAGTCACAAAGTCTGTCACATGGTCCCGTCCCTTAATAAGACGGGCTCTCGTTCAGTCAGCCAGTTAGCTGATCCCTGCAGAGACCCAGTCTGCCATCAGGTCAGCCAATCAGTACCCCAGTTACAGAATCACAGAATCAGTTTTCCAGGCAGCGGGTCAGGAGGAGGGGGAATTTAGGTCAGCAGAAAGGAGACGTGAGGACAGAAAAGGTCTCAGAGAGCCGAGTTAACAAGGCCGGCCTCAGGCCTTCATACATCTCCAATTACAAATGGTGAGAGGAGCAGTGAGAGGGGACAGGGAGCAGAGAGAGGGGACAAGGAGCAGAAAAGGGGGACAGGGAGCAGAGAGAGGGGACAAGGAGCAGAAAAGGGGGACAGGGAGCAGAGATAGGAATCAAGGAGTAGATAGAGAAAATACACTGGAGCAAGGAGAGGAAACAAGGAGCAGAGAGAGAGGACATACATATTTTTCATGCATAACTCAAAAATTCTTCTATGGATTATTTTCAAATTTTATACCCATAT
Source organism: Lophius piscatorius (assembly GCA_009660295.1). Classification (NCBI taxonomy): domain Eukaryota; kingdom Metazoa; phylum Chordata; class Actinopteri; order Lophiiformes; family Lophiidae; genus Lophius; species Lophius piscatorius. The sequence goes on from VRLP01005883.1 coordinate 23,496, forward strand.
AGATTTTACTACGAGAAAGGACTGGATTGATTTCTTTTGAAAGGTTGTTGGACAGTTCTGAAACTAAGAGAATCTTTATCGCTGAATGTTTATGGGCCATCATTTCTCAACCATTGATCAAATTTAGTCAAAATTTGGTGCATGTGAGTCTCCTTAAGGAGATCTATCTTGTAAATATCGTATTTTACTCTACAGTTCTTATTTTACTCACTAGAAGGAGCATTTCTTTTTTCTTCCAAAAAATCACTGTTTTTTGGACATAACTCAAAGATTGTTTCATGGATCATTTTTTCAAATTTTACCCCCACATAAACCTGAGTGTGAAGAAAACCTGGAGTGAATTTTGGATCTGCAGAAACTTTCAGGGCATAATTTCTGAACCTTTGTTCCGATTTAGTCAAAATTTAGTGAATAAGAATCGACCCGATTTATCGGGGTTACACCCTCTGTGATGTACTGTGTGTTCTGACACCTTTCTGTCAGAACCAGCATGGACTGTTTTTTCCAAAAATGTATGTTTTAGTAGCTTTTCCGCGTGATCATACAGCATAGGCTAGTTGTCGCATCAATGAGCCTAAGGTCCCTGTGACCCCGTCATCACTTCACTGATGGTCCCTCCTGAGAGCCACATGACAGGTTCTGACCACTCTGGACCGGGAATATCACACAAGAGCCCTAAGGATCCATATTTCAGGTCCGTACATAGGCAAACAGAGCCTTCACAATCTTCTTGCTTGCTTGCTACACATCAACTGCAGGACAAAATGTTCACTGGTTGCCAAATATGTCCCGCCCACTGACAGGTGACATAGTAATGAGATGATTAATGTTATTCCAACCTCATCTGTCGGTGGCTGTAATATTATTTCTGATCACTCCATTATTATAAATTGGCCAGGTACTTGACACCTTGTCTCTGCTCAATACCTGAAAATAAAAATTAAAGTTACTAAGAGGATGTCTACAATTAATCTTTCAATCCTTGCACTGTTTTGACATATTACAATTATATGGCTTTGGTCTCCTCCTAGACTTTCCATGTGATCATGTTTTATGGAAAAAGAAACACATTAAGAAGGGATGGGGATTGACGAAAACTCAGAAGCATTCATGGTACATTTATTGACTTGTAAACATCTAAACATGTATAGTAATGCTGGCTACACACTAGAGGATAAAACACCCGATTTAAGGCCGGAATTGGCCCCCCCAACAGTCAGGGGGGTTTGAGACGATTCGAGGCATATCTCAAACGAGTATTTGTCCAAATAATTCTCAGGTCTGTGGTGTCAATACGATTATCTTACTGCTTCCGATCGAGTAGGAGCCCCCCCAAACTCCACCGAGCTCTCGAACTCCGGATCAGGATGCCTCGGACGGAATACCCGGAATAGCCAATGAGAGAGAGCGGACGGGAAGCGTCATAACCGTATGTTACGGTGCTTTTACATTGAACACAGCTGAACCCCGAGCCAAGCTGATTATTGAAGAAGAAGAGCAGCTTGTGGAAGTGTGGCAACAAAACAAGTGCCTTTATAACGAGTCACGCAAGATATATCACAATAGGATCAACGAGGACGTCCATCGTCCTCCAAGTCAAGTTTGGTCACGTGAGTTTCTGTACGTTTGTGGTTTTGTCGTCTGGCTGATTCATCTAGTGTGTGAGTTTGGAAGATTATAATCTTAAAAATTGGTTGAAACTGTCCTGTTGTCTGGGGTCTTCCACGTTTTTACTATCGGTTAAGAATGAGAAATTCTCTTGTGCGTAGCCAGCATTACCCAACCAAAGCTGATAGAGTACAGTGGCAGTGATCCGCATATCTCAAGCATGAGCAAAACAGTTAAATCATTACTATAGAACCACTGCATGCTCTATTATTGTTTTATTTCAGGAAGCCTGGCTTGACATAAGCAACAAATGGCTGTTAAATTTTCAGGATTCCCCACCTGAATGCATCAGTGAAGTTCTTGGAAATTGACTATCAGCCTTGGGAATTTCCAACCCACCACTGAGACTTGTAATGGAATCCAAGTGAGAGAAATGAAAAAGCCTTTGCCTTTCAACCAGACATCATAAATCCACTGAAAACCCCGGCTTCAGTAATTCCTCCATCCTTCCCATTAAATCTTTGCTTTTTCTTTTCCTCATGTTCTTCCATAGGTCAGGATGATATTTATCTCCTCTTCATCTCCTTTCTTCCTCCCCTTTACTCTTTGGCAAGTATGTACGCTAGATTTAACATCTAGTTTATCACAAATTGAATTGGTTCTGTCATCTACTCCCTCTGGAGTTTCCTCCTTTTTTGAGTTTGCGATGCAGAATTTTAGTTCTTTTAGTTTCCTTTCCCTCACTTGTCCTCATATGTTGTTGTATCTTTCTTTCGTCTTCTGCAGAACTAGGCCAATGCTGATGTCCCAGACAGCAATGCAAAGTCATGTCAACGGTATTCTTTGTAAATAAAAGGTCCTCCTAGTGAGTAAAGCATGAAGTATTGGAGTAAAACACAATGTATACAAGGAAGATCACCTCAATTCGATTCATATGCAACAAATTTGGGAAAAAACGGACCAAGGATTACAAAGTTGTGTCCGAAAAACTTAGTTTTTTTTGTAGAGAGCTCCACCTAGTGAGTAAGATATGAACTATTAAAGCTATTCAAGGTCCCTGCATTATTCCTTGAGGAATCAATGGAAATGCTGAAAAATGTCGCATCATTCTTTGCAAAGACTCTCGAGACACTCTAAAATAACTTTATGCTCACAAGGAAAAACGTAAACCTCCTCAGAAAAGGCAATAAACTTGTTCTATGCGTAGACCGCATAAACCCAGTTAACTCCAGGTCAAATCCTTACTGTTCAGTCAAAAAGTTAGTTAATAAAAATATGGAGGCACTCCTCAAAATCCTAAATAAAAGGAAATTAATGTTCTAAAAAGTTTTAAAAATGAGTTGGATTGGGATAACTGCAGATTGGCATAGAATTGTGCAAACTGTCATTTATTCATTTTGGTCACGCTGGGACAAAAAAAACTCAGTCCTGAGACATTTTTGAGTAACAGCCATGACCGTCAACGGGTAGCCCACCAGCCGCATCCAACCATCCATAGCTTCTTTTCCAACTGTTAAGATAGTTATATTGTTGGGAAATTTTTGACTGATCAGTGGAGGGCCCAGTGTAATCTGAGAGTGTTCCATTAGAGTGCCAACCAATGAGGCAGATAACCCTTCTTTCCGAGGTCACCCATTCGATAAAATCTCATGATTCCCCATCTTCATTCCCTTTACTCTACTACTTACTGTTCTGGCTTCCAGGCAGTCCACACTGGCTGGACTACAGGAAGTAGCTATTCGTTTAGATGCAAGAGGCATCACCCGACTCTCTTTTTGTTGGCAAAAATTCTGCACTCATAGGGCCAAATAGGAAAATTCACTTTAACACTGCCTCAAGCTGGAGCTACAACTTGAAAGCTCTATGAAAATTTAATTACGTGAATTTCAGACTTTGACATAGTAGATGCTGAAACATGTTAGAATAAATGTAATATTTGTTAAATTCTTTGCATTCACACCATTTGTGATGTTGTATTTGGTTGTGGCCATTATTTTCTATCCATGTATAGGTCATAAGTTAAAAAAAATCTTAGTCATTTGCAGATTTGTTTTAGCCTTGGTGGAGGGATGTTTACTACAGAATGTCATTCAAGGTTGAGAAAGAGTTTATTGTGGTTTTTCCAGAGGATGTTTACCTTTAGAATGCATCGGGGAGATGGAGGCGTGAGGAGCAGAGAGTTGCAGACTCAGGCTTATTCAGACACTTTGTTTCCAGCTTCATAGACTGTGCGCATCACACAAATATTAGAATCTGATGAAGTTCAATCATTTGGTAGCTGTTAATGCAGGAAATAACCTGGAAATAATGTAGACAAGACATGACGTAAAGATGAAAGTCCCTGCTGGTTTGTCTCATTCTTGTCTTGAAACCACGTAAACTTTGTCTCTTAAGACAAGCTTCAGTGGATACTCTGTTTAGTTGTTGAGCTATACACCCGTACATTACATGTGTAATAACTAGAGCTATGCTGTTGTCCCCAACATCAAGGGTAAATTCCTGAAAAGTCCCCATTCCTTTGCGTTGTACAAAGCCACCCCCCTGATTTAATCCTTCAAATTAAATGTGTTAAACAGTATTTTTCATAGAAAATTTCCATCTGGTAAGTATAATATGAACTATTAGACTAAAACACAATTTATAATAGACAGATCTCCTCAAGTCAATCCATATGGTCCAAATTTGGACTAAATCGGACCAACGGTTTATCAATCAATCTTTATTCATATAGCGCCAATTCACAACTGTTGTTTCAAGGTGCTTTCCAGAAAGAGCAGGTATAATAATCTTACAGAGACCCAACAAATTCCTTCGTGAGCAGCACTTGGCAACAGTGGCGAGAACATTTTTTCCTTTTAACAGACAGAAACCTCGATCAGATCCAAGACTCAGGGTGGACGGCCTACTGAAATGACCGGTCGGGTTTTGAAAAGAGAGAGAGAGAGAGAAACTGAGAGAGATCAAGAGTGAGGGGGCAGGAGAGAGACAGATGGAGGGAGTTAGAACTGATGGCCCGAAAAACCTTTGGAGATAAATCTTCCCCTTGGGTCACTGACATTCAACCAACCCTTCCCAAAATAATTCCACTTCTTCCTCATTCTGAGGTCTACGGGGGTACAAATTTTGAAAATGATCCGTGAAATGGTTTTTGAGTTACAGCGTTAACAGGAAGGATATGTGGCAGACATGGCGGCAGCGGCAGACAGGATGACGATTCAATAATTTCCCCATTTTTTCATGGATGCAAATACTAACTTCTGTTGCTTAACCATCATAAAACATCTGGTTATTCCACAAAATCTCATCAGCCATTTCACATTTTATAACAAGAATAACAAACTGTAAAAAGAAGGCAAACGCTATTAACTTCTGTAATTGAAAGACATGGAAAAATGACTTTGGCTCCACCAAAACTAAAATTCTGGTGGTTCTACAGTACACCTGACGGCTATGATGCCTTCTGAAATGTCTTATTACACAGTAACCTTACACAGGAAGATTATTGGAAATCAATGTGTGCACAACATCCCAAGGCAAATAGAAGAGAGATGTACTAATTTTATGAGTTTTAGACGTCTTTCTAATGGCAGTGCTAACGCCACGTTTACCTAGGAGCCTCAAGTGAGCGGCATTGTAGCAGATTTGTAGCTGCTTTGTTCCTCTCCATGTGGTAAATCTTGTTTTGAAACCAATTAATGCGTTAGCTTGACAAAGGCTTCCAGTTGTTTCTCTGCATCAGTCCGGATCCGAACTGAGTCAAAACAAAGACACAAGTACTATCTACCAGAGTACCAGGAGACAAGCTCGCCCTAACTCATAAATAATAGTCAGTATCACCGTGAGAGCTGTAAAGTTCACTGTTCACATTAAATGTTCATGTAGTGGTCACAATACCATCAACAGAGCTGGATTCCCTTTGGCAAGTCAACGCTTCTCTGCCTGCATTTTTATTCTTTTCATTCTCTATAGTTCTGTCCTTCCCACCTGTCTGCTCCTGCTCTAGTCCAACATTACAACACCGCCTGAGTTCAAGAACAACAGGGGAAGGCTTCTTTCTCCGGAAGATATAGTCGAGAAAACTCCAAGTTTGGCTGTACAATGAATTTTCTTTACAGAAATATGAAACATTTAATAAACCCTTTCTCCTATTGCTGTTGACTCTGGGACTGCTGCTCTTTAGAGAAAGATTAAACTTGCTTTGGAGGCGTGAGGAGCAGAGAGCTGCAGACTCAGGCTGATTCAGACACTTAGCTTCCAGCTACATAGAATGTGTGCATCACACAAACATTAGAATCTGATGAAGTCAACTCATTCAAAGCTGTTAATGCAGGAAATAACCTGGAAAACTATTTAGACGAGACATAAAGTAAAGATGAAAGTCCCTGCTGGTTTGTCTCATTATTGTCTCATGTAAAACCTTCTTACATGGTTGAACCCCCCCCTACTCCATAAAGCATTTCATGCAACCGTAGCTCATTACCCCCTTTTTTAGAGCACAGTTTAGTGGGTCAGAGCTGACCTGATAATGGGACTTTGTGTCTAAAAAGGGGAAGCAAGCATGAGTGAACGAAGTAGCCCAAAGATCAATGGTATTGTATTTACCCAGAGAATAACCAAATAAGATTTGTGTGCCTGTGTGTGTATGTGCTTGTGTGTGTTTGTATGTGTGTGTGTGTGTATGGGGAGGGGGGGGGGCGGTGGCTAATGCCTGCTGGTGTTTCTATTGAGTCTGTGGTATTGGAGTAAGTCATCAGTCTCTTAAAGGGCCTGTAGCATACAGGCGTTAACAATGGTAAGAGTGTCCAGTCTGCCTCTGGCAAAGCTTATCTGAGCTGCCTCTGGAATCAAAATCATCTCCAAATACATCACTGGCCACAATAAAAAATAGTATGGACATATTTTTCTCAAATACAGGAAGTCTTCTGTGCCTTCAACTGAATTTCAATGAGGTTAAACAAATAAAAGACACAAAACAGCAAATATGTTTATTCTCAAAATCCCATTATTGAGATTTTTTAAGAATTCACCTAAATGCTACACAAACAGGTCAATGGTTTCCTGGGATGAACCACAGTTTAACAGTTTTAAGTATTTTGTAATAGGTTTGTTGAGGTGGGATTGAAGTACTTAATGCATACTGCATGTTTTGATTTCATCAGTGAAACCTGTAGCAGTAGGAGCTAGCACGTTATAAAGTCATTGATGAGGCTACAGAGTCATTGATGAGGCTACGGAGTCATCGATGAGGCTATACAGTCATCAATGGAGCTACGGGGTCATTGATGAGGCTACGGAGTCGTTAATGGTGCTATGGAGTCATTGATGAGGCTATAAAGTCATCGATGAGGCTATACAGTCATTGATGAGGCTACAGAGTCATTAAAAGTAAAATCCCAGTAAAGTGTTATTATGCTGTAGGTATTACAGAGGTCAGTCGATGATACATGAAGACCCAGATAAAAAGAATAAGTGGGTAGGAGTGAGGAGATGATAAGGCCAGCCTCTGTGTTCAAATATGTACTGAAGACTGCAGCAGTTTTGCTTGTTTTTGGTCCTGACTCCATTTAATTAGGGAACTGAAAATTGTACAATCAATCCCTGACAAATCTTCATAATCACTTTAGCAAATGCATGCTTTATTTTCACCGACCATGAGTGAGTCTTCTCTGAAACAGAATATTCCCAATCTGTCGCTCCATTGTTTGCCCTTAAATCCTGCGTGGAGGCAGACATTATTCAGAAAAGCCGTTACATCTGTGTTTATTCTTCAATATGCATCATTCCGAGCCATCATCTATTTTCTCACTAGAATCGCCAAACATATTGATTAGGTCATGGAGGCAGAGGTAGCTCGAGGAAAAGTACATTTATACGAGTAAAAAAGACTGGTAAAAGTATAAAGTAAAAATGAGCCTGTCAAACGACATTTCTACTCGTTGTTTGAGAGCCCTAATCTTTGAATTAATGGAATATAATATACATAACTATGTTTTTGTGGGCTACAATCAGCTGACAATGAACATGTTTCATTATTTAACTGTAAAGTCGGGGATATTATGGGATCCTCCACCATAGATCCTTTGTGGTTTATTTCATGGATTATTTTAATAAATTTGAAAATAACCACATGAAAATTGGATGCTGGTTTAATTAGGATTTTTTTTTTTGTTTCTAAGTTGTTACTGGACCGCTAATTTGCCTTTTTTACCAAATGGAGAATCCTACTTAAAACATGAAAAAGCAACTGAGCACCAAACGTCGTGGACAAAGATACATGAAAACTCATGAAACGCCCGACTGCTGCACAGGAAAGGAGGCTGGTGGCTTTGGTCCTGAGCTTTAGGGCGCTCGCCACCCACACCTCGCCGCTCCTGGGAACAAGGACCGAGAGCGCACTGTCTCTCCTCTCGGGGAGCAATCCCTCCGGAACAAGCAACTGTCTTGGGCCCGCCGAGTTGACTTCAAAGTACCTCAGCACTTTGCCTCTCGAAGGTTTCACAATGTCTGGTCTTCATAAATACATTTTTTTACTATGACATTTCGAGGTGAACCACTCCGCGCAATCTGTCTGGACTCAAGTCAGTAGACAACAGACAGCCGCCAGAGTGATCGCCCCGACGCTTGCGACGTAAGCGGTAACGGGTCGGATAAAGCAAATTCAGGGAACGAGAAGGAGAGGGAGAGAGAGCGCAGTGATGTCACTCCTCAAAGGGAGCGGTCAATCAAGCACCGGCAGTTTTATGGGTCTTCAAGATTACTTTTACCATTTCATGGTGACACGTCTCTCCAGAAACATTCTCCAGTTCATTTTAGGGATCAGGGGGGCCTTTGCAGGCCAGATGAGATACACAATACTTCCATCAAGTTCTGGGTCTACCCTGGATGTCCTACAAATTGTACGTGTCTGGAGAACATTCAAACGGAGGCGTCCTGGAGGCATCCTGGTTATCATCAGGACGATGAAACCCTCCACCTGTGCCCTCGACCCCTTTCCTACAGCCCTAGTGAAAACTAACATCTCTTCCATCAGTCCCCTGATCACCGCTGTAATAATTCAATCCCTCTAGGCCGGCTTTGTTGTTTGTTGATATGGACTCTCATTCCATTGTTACGCTGATGAAACGCAAATCTACATAAAAACTGACATTTGTTCCTCCGCAGCCTCTCCATCCTCATCGTCATCATCATCTCCCCTGTCAACTCTCTGCGCTTGTCTGGAGGAGATAAAGGTGTGGATGAAAAACAACTTTCTCCAGTTGAACAGCTCCAAAACCGAAGCTATTTTAATTGGCACCCCACATCAGACCCAGTCTTCCTCCATAACCAGTATTACCTTCTCTGGTCACGACATTCCCCTCTCTTCATCAGTCACCAACCTCGGTTTAAGATTTGACCCTCATCTCACTTTTGAATCCCGCATCAAACACATCTGCAAGTTCTCCTTTCACCATCTCAGAAATATTTCCAAGCGCCGTTCTTCACTCACCTTGAGTGACGCTGAAAAGCTGGTCCACGCGTTCGTCTCCTCCCGACTGTATTACTGTAACGACCTTCATCACTTGTCATCGGGATCCCCGATAAAAGTCTTCAAAGACTTCAGGATGTTCAAAACATCTGAAGGATCTTGATGAGAGTTCGTAAACACGAACACATCACCCCCGTTCTTCATTCCCTTCATTGGCTTCCCATCTCCACCAGGATTGATTATAAGATCTCTCTCCTCACTCA
>VRLP01005884.1:0-32823 GCA_009660295.1 Lophius piscatorius
CAAACCCGACAGCGTTGATGCATCGGAGCCGGAGGTTGTTCATTCGTCCGCATGAACGCGTTCAGTCGTGCTTCAGGCAGATTGTCGCTAACGGCTTTGTTGCTTGTTCTGGTCTGGTACTGGGAGACGGGTGTTATGGGTAAATGTAGGTTTGTGGGTGTGTTTCAAACAGAGGCGCTGTCATAATTCGGGATCCAAACGTTTCGAAGACTGCGACAGAGGAGGCTAAACGGTGCTAGTAGCAGTCAGCAGCTAACGCTCCAGGTGTTTAAAAAGCAGCTGCTAGTATTTAACACCACGAGAGACTTAAACAGCAGCTAGTAGCGGTTATTAGCGAATGCTAAAGGGAGCTAGACTCACAATGGCGAGGTTTTTTTTCTCCATTTCTTTAGGCTCAGGTTTAGATGGGAATAAGACAAGCAGGATATTGCAGATATCCGTCTCCCCAGCAACCTTCTCCAGCTCATCCAGGGAATCCGAGGCGTTGGGACAGATGAGATATGGACCACCGGGTTCTGGGTGTTCCCATGATCATGTAGTTGCAAAAATCAAACACCACCCCTGTGTGGGCAGAAATTGGATACGAGGTGGAGGATAATGGAGAACCCGGCGGAGTTGATTTGTCTATTTTTGCGACTCTGTCGACGCCGCAGCTTCCAGAAGCAGCAGCTAAGCTGTAGCCGGACAATCGCTCTTTATGATTGTTAGCAAGGAGCTGATTAGCATTCATGAGTCAGTCTTTATGCTAAACGGGGCGAACCGACTGCAGCTTTGTCAGGAAATTATGTTAATCTGAACATCTACCTGTCAGAAGTAAACCGGATTAGAGGGATTTCCCAACACCGCCTGAAATGCGGGCCCACCCCCACGTCGCCGCGGCCCCCGCCGCCACAAACAGACACAGATCTAAATGGTTTCTTTCAGGTCTGGATTAAAAGACTCGGCTGTGAAAGTCCTGCAGAAACTCGTGAATGGAAACAGATTTACCCCCCAAACACACACACACACACATATACACACACAAACACACACGCACACACACTTATACACACACAAACACACACGCACACACTTATACACACACAAACACACGCACACACACTTATATACACACACATACACACACAAACACACACACACACAGACGCACACACTTATACACACAGACGCACACACTTATACACACAGACGCACACACTTATATACACACACATATAAACAAAAACACATATAAACAAAAACACATACTTATACACACACATATATACACACACACACATATATACACACACACATATATACACAGAGACGCACACACTTATACACACATATAAACACAAACACATACTTATATACACACACACACACACACAATCCCAGCAAAGCCTCGCCGTTTGGTCACATGGTCCTCATTGAAGAAAAGTCCAGAGAACCAGTTGAGACGCAGGAAGATCAGCTCATTTTTTTCTGCCGAGGAGAACGAGACGGTCTAGAAAGTTCCCAAATGTTCCCAAACCTCAAAACTCAAAGTCCACTTATTGACTTCATCTCGTCTTCACATCTCAGTCTTCCTCTGCAGAGAGCGCTGGTTGTCTTTTCTTCTTCTTCTTCTTCTTTCAGCTGTCTCCACAGCGGGTCGACTGGTTCCATCTTCCTCTGTCACTCCAACCAACTGCATGTCCTCTACCAGTAGATCCACTATCCCTCCTCTTCTTCACGGGTCAGAACCATCTCAGTCCGGCCTCTCTGACTTTGTCTCCAGAACATCTAACCTGGACTGTCCCTCTGATGTCTCCTTTCTGATCCTGTCCTTCCTCCTCACTCCCAGAGAACATCTGAACATCTTCAGCTCTGCCTCCTGTCTTCTGCTCAGAACCACCGTCTCTGAACCATGCAGCAGAGATGTTCTCACCTCCATCTTGGAAACTTTTACTTTCATTCCAATCTTCATGAAGTGTTTTGAGAGAGGGGTGCTGGTCCACATTCAGAGCAGCATACAGGACCCCCTGGACCCCTGCAGTCTGCCTACCGGCCCAACAGGTCCACCTCAGATGCTATCGCTGCTGTCCTCCATTATTCCCTCTCCTACCTCAGGATGCTCTTTGTTGACTCCGCCTTCAGAAGGTCACTTCAGCTCCTTCTGACCTTCTCTGTCCTCCTCCATCAGTTCCTTCTGACCTTGTCTGTCCTCCTCCATCAGTTACTTCTGACCTTGTCTGTCCTCCTCCATCAGTTCCTTCTGACCTTGTCTGTCCTCCTCCATCAGTTCCTTCTGACCTTCTCTGTCCTCCTCCATCAGCTCCTTCTGACCTTCTCTGTTCTTCTCCATCAGCTCCTTCTGACCTTCTCTGTCCTCCTCCATCAGTTCCTTCTGACCTTCTCTGTCCTCCTCTATCAGCTCCTTCTGACCTTCTCTGTCCTCCTCCATCAGCTCCTTCTGACCTTCTCTGTACTTTTCCATCAGCTCCTTCTGACCTTCTCTGTCCTCCTCCATCAGCTCCTTCTGACCTTCTCTGTCCTCCTCCATCAGCTCCTTCTTACCTTCTCTGTTCTTCTCCATCAGCTCCTTCTGACCTTCTCTGTTCTTCTCCATCAGCTCCTTCTGACCTTTTCTGTCCTCCTCCATCAGCTCCTTCTGACCTTCTCTGTCCTCTTCTTCTCCTTCAGCTCTCTCAGAGCCAACATCTCATTGTTAGTCGTCTTTCTTGGCATGAAACCATCCTGTTGCTCACAGAACATCTCTTTTCTCCACCTGCTTCCATGACTCTTCCTCAGATCTTCATTGTGTGGACCACCAGAGTCGTCCTACATGCTAACATTCTTCGTTGTCTGGCTACGTTCTCCTCCGTCACCACCTTCTTTCTGACATCTCCTTCAGGTTGCGTCTTCTGTAACGGATCTAGTCCACCTGTGAGCTCCTCCCTCTTCTTCAAACACGTGTTCACAACCATTTCCACCCTCTTGACAACATCTACCATCACCTGTCCATCACCTCCTCCTCCTCCTCCAACTACGCCTCCCTCACCCCTGGGAAAACTCTTCCAACTCACAACCAACTTGCGGGGCTTCAGCACCGATAACCTTCATCATCATCATCACCCCCAGGTTTCTATCTTCATCCTCAGGAGGTCGGTTATTTACCGAGGAGGGTTTCATCAGCCATACTAGAAGATCCCTGCTACATAAAATATTTCTGTAAGAAATGTACATTTCAGAGGTCCATGTCCAGACTGACCTGGTCCAGACTGACCTGGACCAGACCGACCTGGACCAGACCTGGGTCTCACCTCCTCCTCTTCTGGACTGAGCAGGTTTGAACCAGAATCATTTTCTTCATTTCATTTGAGACAATGAATTACAAACATGTGATTTTAGGGGACTCCCTAAAGACCCACTGGCACCCTCTGCTGGCAGGAGGTGCGGGTGCAGCTGGACTCCCTGAGGAACACTTGAGCAGCGAGTCGAAGGTCTGTTATGATCCGGATCACCGCCGACGTCTGCTGGAATGTTCCTCAGACCAGAACCCGATCCTCCCAGAACCCTAACCAGCTCTGGTGAGAAATCTGTAATTTAAACATCAGGAGGTCCGGAACATCTTCATCATCTCAGCTGGAGGACACGGCAACATCTGGACTGACCTCAGACGTGTTTATTGAGTCCTCCCCAGCCCCGCCCACCTCAGTGATTGACATGACTGACAGCACACACACACACACACACACACACACACACACACACACACAGCAGCTACTGTCCTTGTGAGCGTGTCCCCCCCAAATCCCACCCATCCATGGGCCAGGCATATGGTTGCAGTACGAACGCCATGGACTCAGGACTGCAATGCAGCTCTATATACACACACACACACACACACACACACACACACACAGACACACACACACACACACAGACACACACACACACACACACAGACACACACACACACACACACACAGACACACACACACAAAACACACATGCACATACCCAGAACTTCATCTCAGTGTTTAATATTCAACCTTGTTCTGTATTCCTCCATACGTCTGTCTCTGTCTGTCTTTATGTCTCTCTCTACAGTCTGTCTCTTTGTCTCTCTCTACAGTCTGTCTTTGTCTCTCTCTCAACAGTCTGTCTCTATGTCTCTCTCTACAGTCTGTCTCTGTCTGTCTTTATGTCTCTCTCTACAGTCTGTCTTTGTCTCTCTCTCAACAGTCTCTTTATGTCTCTCTCTACAGTCTTCTTTGTCTGTCTCTACAGTCTCTCTCTACAGTCTGTCTCTATGTCCCTCTCTACAGTCTGTCTCTATGTCCCTCTCTACAGTCTGTCTCTACAGTCTGTCTCTATGTCTCTCTCTACAGTCTGTCTCTATGTCTCTCTCTACAGTCTGTCTCTATGTCCCTCTCTACAGTCTGTCTCTACAGTCTGTCTCTACAGTCTGTCTCTATGTCTCTCTCTACAGTCTGTCTTTATGTCTGTCTCTATGTCTCTCTCTACAGTCTGTCTCTGTCTGTCTCTCTCTACAGTCTCTCTCTACAGTCTGTCTCTATGTCTCTCTCTACAGTCTGTCTATGTCTCTCTCTCAACAGTCTGTCTTTATGTCTCTCTCTACAGTCTGTCTTTGTCTGTCTCTACAGTCTCTCTCTACAGTCTGTCTCTATGTCCCTCTCTACAGTCTGTCTCTATGTCCCTCTCTACAGTCTGTCTCTACAGTCTGTCTCTATGTCTCTCTCTAAGCATGTCTCTATGTCCCTCTCTACAGTCTGTCTCTATGTCCCTCTCTACCGTCTGTCTCTACAGTCTGTCTCTACGTCTCTCTCTACAGTCTGTCTTTATGTCTGTCTCTATGTCTCTCTCTACAGTCTGTCTCTATGTCTCTCTCTACAGTCTGTCTCTGTCTCTCTCTCTCTACAGTCTCTCTCTACAGTCTGTCTCTATGTCTCTCTCTACAGTCTGTCTCTGTCTGTCTTTATGTCTCTCTCTACAGTCTGTCTTTGTCTCTCTCTCAACAGTCTGTCTTTATGTCTCTCTCTACAGTCTCTCTCTACAGTCTGTCGCTATGTCCCTCTCTACAGTCTGTCTCTATGTCCCTCTCTACAGTCTGTCTCTACAGTCTGTCTCTACAGTCTGTCGCTATGTCCCTCTCTACAGTCTGTCTCTATGTCCCTCTCTACAGTCTGTCTCTACAGTCTGTCTCTACAGTCTGTCTCTATGTCTCTCTCTAAGTCTGTCTCTATGTCCCTCTCTACAGTCTGTCTCTATGTCCCTCTCTACAGTCTGTCTCTATGTCTCTCTCTACAGTCTGTATCTGTCTGTCTGTATGTCTCTCTCTACAGTCTGTCTCTTTGTCTCTCTCTACAGTCTGTCTTTGTCTCTCTCTCAACAGTCTGTCTCTATGTCCCTCTATATAGTCTGTCTCTACAGTCTGTCTCTACAGTATGTCTCTGTCTGTCTCTATGTCCCTCTCTACAGCGGGTCTGTCTCCTGTCTCTTTGCCTTTGCTGTTGGTTGTTTGGTGGGACCATGTTGTCTCCTGAGTCACATTTATGTTCATATTAAATACTGCTGTGGACTCACGGTGGGTTTGACCTGTCCCCTCCCAGTGGACAGACGGATCATGCTATCTCAGGGAAACGCTGCTATAGAACCACTGCTGTTCTGGCTGAGGAACCGGCCGGCGGGTCCGAGTCCGCTTCAGCCGCTGAAGTGATTCTTTCGGTCGGTGCTGACAACTTCAACTTTTTCGTCTGGCAGTTGACCAGAGACCACAGGACTTCCTGGACCGGACTTAAACCGCCTGTCAAGGCCTCGGTCAGCTGGGGCAAGAGCACAGCGGGTCTGCTCGGACCCCGGGGCCCTCGGCCAGCTCTGGATCTCCCTGGTAACCTTGTGTGGGGAACAGAAGCCCTGAAGGTCCTGGTTCAGTTCGGAACTGCAGACACAGAGCAGCTGAATTGGGAGGCTGTGCTGGGGTCGGCCTGATGACCCCACCTCTTCTACAGGGGGAGGGTCTCCGTGGCCTCTGGTCTACTGGTCATCGCTGGATGCGGCCGTCAGTCACACCTCCGTGTTGCTGATCTGGACCCGGGCCTCGTAGACATCGCCTCACGGATCGGGGCTTTCCGGCTGCAGGACGCTCAGCGCCGGTTCTATGGCTGCCGTGTCCCTTGGACTGAGGTGACCCGGCTGCTGCTCAGGAAGGCGTGTGGCCTCGGATTGGACTGCTGAGGGCCTCATTGGCCTTAAGCCGTTTGATCGCTCAGTGATGAGTTCTGGCGGGCTCTCGCCTTCTCTCGTCCTACGACCCAAGGCCCAGGATGTGGTTGTTTGAGGAACCGCCGCTCCACCAGGACATCCTCCCGTGTGCTGCGCTGTCTCCAGCTTCCAGGTCCAGCTTCCAGGTCCTGGGACCTTAATGCAGGTCCTGGGACCTGGAAGGAAGGTTCTGAACATCCGCTCCCTCGCGTCAGTCAGGCAGTCGTGGTGGACGGAGGTATTTGTCCTCACATTCCGTCCCAAAGGCTGTTGACCGGTCCTCATTAACCCCCGGTCAACAAATGGATCGCTGACCTTCAGTTGATGACCGTACATGGAGTTCTGGCTGCCAACCGGCACCGGGCTCACTTGGACCCAACTGCCGAAGAATGCTGCTGGTTCTCTTCTCCTTTTGAGCCCCAGACCGGTAGGTCCTGCTTAAGCGGTTGGTTGTGGTCCCATTGAGAGTGGAGCACACATTCCACAGTTTGACCAACAACATGGCCTCCTTCACAGCAGCATGTCCTCTGCTCTCTGGACAGGGACGATTCTCTGGTTCTGAGTTTAGACCTCGATGGTGGCAGTCATGTGAAGGTGAGAAAGGGACCTCACTGTCTGTAGTTCTCCACAATCTGTCTGTAGTTCTCTCTACAATCTGTCTGTAGTTCTCTCTACAATCTGTCTGTAGTTCTCTCTACAGTCTGTCTGTCTCTCTCTCTCTCTACAGTCTGTCTCACTCTCTCTCACTCTAGTCTGTCTGTAGTTCTCTCTACTGTCTGTCTCTCTCTCTACAATCTGTCTGTAGTTTTTCTCTATAGTCTGTATGTCTCTCTCTCTCTCACTCTACAGTCTGTCTGTAGTTCTCTCTCTACAGTCTGTTTGTTTCTCTCTCTCTACAGTCTGTCTGTCTCTCTTTCTACAGTCTGTCTGTAGTTCTCTCTACAGTCTGTCTCTATCTCTCTCTACAGTCTGTCGGTAGTTCTCTCTACAGTCTGTCTGTCTCTCTCTCTCTACAGTCTGTCTCACTCTCTCTCACTCTAGTCTGTCTGTAGTTCTCTCTACTGTCTGTCTGTCTCTCTACAATCTGTCTGTAGTTTTTCTCTATAGTCTGTCTGTCTGTGTCTCTCTCTCTACAGTCTGTCTGTAGTTCTCTTTCTCCCTCTCTCTTGCTCATCCTCTGCAGGGAAGTTAGCCGCATTAGCTCCCTCGCTGTCCTCAGATGACTCCTCCTCTTCCTCCCTCCCCCCCTGCTTCTCCTCCTCCTCCTCCTCCTCTGGTGACACGCCAGACGATGCACTGACTGAGAGGAGAAGAGAAGCTTTCCCAGCAGCTGTCCTGCAGGAGGAGGTGAGGAGCTGTCTGTACTGTCAGTCCGTCGCTACTGTTGTACTGTCTGTCTGTCTCTACTGTCTATCTGTCTGTACCGTCTGTCTGTCTCTACTGTCTGTCTGTCTCTACTGTTTTTCTATCTGTCTGTCTCTGTTTCTCTATCTCGCTATCATGACTCTCTTTCTCTGTCTGTCTCCATAGTTTGTCTGTCTTTCTGCCTCCACTGTCAGTAGCTCTCTACTGTCTGTCTGCACTGACCTTCTGCCTGTCTGTCTCTACTGTCTGTCTCTAGTGACTGACTAGCTATACTTTTTGTCCATCTATCTTTTCCCTTCTGCCTGTCTGTCTGCTGTCTTCTTGTACCGTCTGTATTTTTCTGTCTGTCTCTGCTTTTCCTGGTTTTACTGTCTTACAAGCTTCTACCAGATTGAACTGGACCGGGCGGTTTAGTCTTTGTCCCTCTTCTGTCCTGTAGAAGACTCCACTGGACCGGACTCACCTGGATTGTGCTGGTTGTTTCTGATCTTGATTTACCTGGTCAAATGTCAATAAGACGGTTGTTGAGTTACAAAAGTCTGGACTCTACGGGACTAGTCTAGACTGGACTTTACTGGACTGGTCTAGTCTAGACTTGACTCTACTGGTCTAGACGTGACTGGACCCTTCTGGACTAGTCTAGCCTGGACTTGACTCTACTGGACTGGACTCTTCTGGACTGGTCTAGACTGGACTCTACTGGACTGGTCTAGACTGGACTGGACTCTTCTGGACTAGACTGGACTCTTCTGGACTAGACTGGACTTGACTCTACTGGACTAGTCTAGACTGGACTGGACTCTACTGGACTGGTCTAGACTGGACTGGACTCTTGTGGACTAGTCTAGACTGGACCGGACTCTACTTGAGTGGACTCTTCTGGACTAGTCTAGACTGGACTGGACTTTACTGGACTGGTCTAGTCCAGTCTAGACTCTACTGGTCTAGACGTGACTGGACCCTTCTGGACTAGTCTAGCCTGGACTTGACTCTTCTGGACTGGTCTAGACTGGACTCTACTGGACTGGTCTAGACTGGACTGGACTCTACTGGTCTAGACTGGACTGGACTCTTCTGGACTAGACTGGACTCTTCTGGACTAGACTGGACTTGACTCTACTGGACTAGTCTAGACTGGACTGGACTCTACTGGACTGGTCTAGACTGGACTTGAGTCTACTGGACTAGTATGGACTGGACTCTACTGGACTGGTCTAGACTGGACTGGACTCTTTCGGACTAGTCTAGACTGGACCGGACTCTACTTGAGTGGACTCTTCTGGACTAGTCTAGACTGGACTGGACTCTACTGGACTGGTCTAGACTGGACTGGACTCTTCTGGACTAGTCTAGACTGGAGTGGACTCTACTGGTCTAGACTGGACTCTACTGGACTGGTCTAGACGTGACTGGACTCTACTACACTAGTCTAGACTGGACTTGACTCTACTGGACTAGAATGGACTGGACTCTACTGGACTGGTCTAGACTGGACTGGACTCTTCTGGACTAGACTGGACTCTTCTGGACTAGACTGGACTGGAATCTACTGGACTGGACTCTTCTGGACTAGTCTAGACTGGACTTGACTCTACTGGACTAGTATAGACTGGACTGGACTCTGCTGGACTGGTCTGGACTCTTCTCGACTAGTCTAGACTGGACTCTACTGGACTGGACTCTTCTGGACTAGTCTAGACTGGACTGGACTCTGCTGGACTGGTCTAGACTGGACTTGACTCTTCTGGACTAGTCTAGACTGGACTGAACTCTACTGGACTGGTCTGGACTGGACTGTATGATGGCTTGTTTAACTCCCCCTCCTCTTGACTCCTCCCCCCTTAGGTTGCCGCCTTCTCCGGGTCCTGGTCCCACCTCCGTTTGGATGGTCCACATTCACCTCCAATCTGTCCCTCTCTGACCCAGACTCAACTTCATCTCCTCCTCCTCCCCCAGTCCTGACCCCTGACCCCTGACCCGTGACCTCTCAGCATGGATGTGAATCGCTCCAGAGGAGACACCTGCAGGATCGCTGACACCTAAACCCTCTGAAGTCCTCCCTCGTCCCTCCTGGTCTGGACTGTCCACCATGTCGGAGGGTCTGCTGCAGGTGGAGATCCCGGACTTCGGCAGCAGCGTGTTGGGCAGCCTGAACCAGCAGCGGCTGCAGGGACATTACTGCGATGTCTCCGTCCTGGTGCAGGGTCAGGCCTTCAAGGCCCACCGGGCCGTCCTCGCCGCCTCCTCGCTGTACTTCAGAGACCTCTTCAGCTCCGACTCCTCTTCGTCCTCCTCCTCCTCCTCGTCCTCGGCGGTGTTCGAGCTGCCGTCCTCCGTGACGCCGGCTTGTTTCCAGCAGATCCTGTCCTTCTGCTACACGGGGCGCCTCAGCATGGCGGCCGGCGAGCAGCTGGTTCTGATGTACACCGCCGGGTACCTGCAGATCCAGAACATCGTGGAGCGCGGCATGGAGCTGATGATGATGAAGGCCTCTTCCTCCTCCTCGCCTCTCTGCTGCGACTCACAGGTGAGTTGGCCACACCCCCTGTACCTGACTAAACTGGTCTCTACTTCGGTCTTTCTTTTTGCTGATTTACAGACCGCCCCGGCAGATGAACTCGGGGGCTTGGACCTCCAGGCGGTCCAGGATCAGCACAGGACCCCCCGGCTGCAGGGGGACAGTCCAGACCAGTCGTCCCTGAGTCCCGAGGAGCTGCTGCTGGCTGTTAGCAGGATCAAACAGGAGCGAGCTGACACTCCTGCTGAGGAGAACCATGAAGGAGGAGATGAGGAGACCAGGTGAGGACAGCGAGGGTCTCACCTGTGAGGGGGGGGCGTCCCGGTGGACCTTATCAAGTCTTAAGCAGCAGTTTCAGAGGTCCGAGTATCTAAAACCAGCCGAGACCAGATTATCAATTCCACCGGCCGGTTCGGTCCGACCCGCGACTCACAGTTTCTGGAGAATCCATGATCCAGAGATTTGAGCGTAGAACCTGGATCCATCAGAGAATCAGTGGGTTCTACCCGGGCCCCATTCTAGTCTTTACCCCTCGGTTGTTGGAAATCCGTCTGGTGGACATTAAAAGTCCAGACGGTCAAATCCTGGTCTTTGTAGGACAAAACTGGTCTATACCAGACTAGACTGGTCTCGATTAGACTAAACGGGTCTATAGAAAACTGAACTAGTCCCTGTAAGACTAAACTGATCTGTACCAAACTAGACTGAGGTGGTGGTCTACTGACATACGTAGACCACCCGGGCACACAGCTCAGGTGGTCTACGTATGTCCACTGATTGACTGAACTGTCAGGTTAGATAAAGTTTACATGTGTTTGATCTCCAGTACATAGTCCTGTAAGGAGGAACAGAGACCACCTGTGAGACCACCTGTGAGACCACCTGTGAGACCACCTGTGAGACCACCTGTGACACCACCTGTGACACCACCTGTGACCTCTGACCCCATGATGATACCAGATACTTCTGGTTTAATAAACTTTTACAATAAACATTCAGCAGACTTGACCTCCTGTGTCTCCTCCTGTGTCTCCTCCTGTGTCTCCTCCTGGTCTCACATGGTCTCCTTCTTCTCTTCTTAGAGTGGACATTGTTGGGGACCTCCAGTCCTCCAGGAGCAGCACTCTATGTTACCTAGGTCCTGGTGGAGGTCTGGTTCCAGGGTTGCAGACCTACCTGCTGGCAGGTGGAGGGCGTTCTAGTCCGGGAGGCTCCAGCCTTCCAACAGACTCGCCTCCCTCCCACCCCCCAAATGAGGAGGAGTTGGAAGAGGATTACTACGGGACCACAGTCCACGCCGGACTCTACCAACACATCTATGGACATCCTGGAACCCCCTACAGTAAGTTACCACAATGGTCCAGTCCATCGGAGAAGGGTGGCGCTAATGGATCCAGATCTGATCTGCAGCTCATCCTCAAAGAGTCCCAAACACCTGAGACTCCTCCCACAAAGACCTAAGACTCTTCCTCTTAAAACCTGAGAGTCCTCCCACAAAAACTTACGACTCTTTCCCTTAAAACATGAAACTCCTCCCACAAAGACCTAAGAATCTTCCTCTTAAAACATGAGTCTCCTCCCACAATGACCTAAGACTCTTCCTCTTTAAACATGAGACTCCTCCCACAATGACATAAGACTCTTCCTCTTAAAACATGAGTCTCCTCCCACAATGACCTAAGACTCTTCCTCTTTAAACATGAGACTCCTCCCACAAAGACTCAAGACACTTCTTCTTAAAACATGAGACTCCTCCCACAAATACCTAAGACTCCTCTTAAAACCTGAGACTCCTCCCTGTAGACATGAGACTCCTCCCACAAAGACCTAAGACTCTTACTCTTAAAACATGAGACTCCTCCCACAAAGACCTAAGACTCTTCCTCTTAAAACATGAGACTCCTCCCCGTAGACATGAGACTCCTCCTCTTAAAGCCTGAGACTCCTCCCACAAAGACCTAAGACTCCTCTTAAAAACCTGAGACTCCTCCCACAAACACTTGAGATTTTGGTTCCTCCTTCCAGTGCTTCTGACGTAGAATCCCTCCGGTTTGTTCTAGTCCAGGAAAAGATGGAGATGCTCTCCGTCCCGCTGACCAATGAACGGCGGCCCTGTGTGCTGATTGGGCGGGACAACATGGCTCTTCCTGCCAGCCTCATCAGTCAGATTGGGTACCGCTGCCATCCATCACTCTACACTGAGGGTGACCCGGGAGAGAAGGTGGAGCTGGTTGCAGGTAGGAGCAGGGATTGGTACCGGGGTCAGACGGGGGACAGACTTGAAGGTGTCATGTGACCATTCTGATGTGTCCAGGCTCAGGTGTGTTCATGACGCGAGGTCAGCTGATGAACTGTCACCTGTGCGCCGGCGTCAAACACAAGGTGCTGCTCAGGAGACTACTGGCCACCTTCTTTGACAGGTGAGCTGCTTTTAGCATAGCTTAGCATTAATACCGATGTCCACCTTTGACAGGTCAGCCGCTGAACAACCAAAGAGTTAATCTAGTTTAGCATTAAGACTGGAAGAACACATGACTATTAGCCTAGCTTAGCATTAAGACTGGAAGCTGGTGTGATTGCTAAACTAGATAACTAGATTTCCTATTAGATAGGAAAAACTTTATTGCCCACAACGCCTTTGGTTTCCCCGTCAAAGCCTGCTACAGGAAACTGTTCATAAACGGAAAGAATGAAGTTTTTTAAGATAAAACGTATGTCGCCCCTGTTTCCTGTGATGAGCTCCTTCATCCCACTCCATCAGAACCGGCTAACTGTTTGTTCTGGTTTCCATAGAAACACTCTGGCCAACAGCTGCGGGACGGGAATCCGCTCCTCCACTAACGACCCCAGCCGAAAACCGCTGGACAACCGCGTGTTGAACACCGTCAAACGTGAGTCTCACGCCGCGCCGTGTCTTTACTGGAGTTTTATTGTGGAGGTGTGGTGACGACTTCCTCCTCCTTCCTCAGTCTACTGTCAGAACTTCGCTCCGAACTTTAAGGAGAGTGAGATGAACGTCATCGCCGCCGACATGTGCACCAACGCCCGCAGGGTCCGTAAACGTTGGCTCCCCAAGATCCAGTCTCTCCTCCCCCCCTCCTCCCACCCCCGCAGGCCTAAGAAGGGGGGAGGTGGAGCAGGAGGTCAGGGAGGAGAGGAGGGGTTGCCCCCCAGCAGCATTCCCTTTGAGCTGGACCTGCGGCAGCTCGGCACCTCCTACCTGGGCCTGGAGGCGCTGCAGGAGACGGTGGACAGAGAGAGGGAGAACCCCCTGCCTCACCTGCAGTTTGCCGGGTCTCGTGGGGGAGGAGTCGGGGGAGACAAGGTGCAGGGGGAGGGGCTGCTGGAAGACGAAACTGATGGGGGAGGGAGGGTACAGACTGAACATCCCCCGGACCTCCCCCTCTCCATGTCCTCTCACTCCTCCTCCTCCTCTTCCCCCCAGCCTGCTGAGCCCGCCCCTCATCACATGACTGACACAGTTGAGAGGGGGGCGGAGCCTCTGGAGGACAGCCAATAAGCTTTCTATCGCATCGGCTTGCCTGTATTTATTAACAAAATAGCTACCTGGCCCCTCCCACCTGTCTGTCAGTCTCTCTACCTGTCTGTCTTTATGAACCAGTCTATCTCTGTACACCAGTCTGTCTCTCTACCTCTGTCCATCTGTATACACCTGTCTGTCTCTATACACCTGTTGGTGTTTGTACACCTGTCTGTGTCTGTACCTGTCTCTCTACCTACTGTCTATCCACCTACCCATCCACTTGTCTGTCTCTCAGCTCTGCTGCATGCTAACAGCCTTCTGGAGTCCAGCGCAGTCCCATAGCAACCGGACTGATGATGATGATGATGTAATGACTGCGGTGATGATGATGTAATGGCGGCGGTGATGATGATGTAATGACTGCGGTGATGATGATGTAATGGCGGCGGTGATGATGATGTAATGACGTCTGATGACAATAAAGCTTCTTGATCAGAACTGAAAAAGAAAAGCGGCGTTGATCGTTGAACCAGATTTCTGCGACGTCAGATGAAGAAGATGATGGAAACACATCAGAGCGTCTGGAGGGACCGCCACAGGGATCTGCTCTCGGACCTCTCACTGACTTTGAGTTCTTACTGTTCTTCATTCTGCAGAGACCCGGCGGGTCAACCAGAACACGGAGACGAGGGGGAGAACCTCCTGATGGCCCGCTCTGCTGTGAAGGAGGCCATGTAGTTGGTCGGTCTGTGGATTGTGTGCTCCACTCTCAATCAGCCTGCTATAAACCCCTTAAGGCCCGGCAGAGGATCAGGACTCTGGTTCTGTCTGCTGTTCCGAACAGGGCGCCGCGGTCCAATGGTGTTGGAGGCGGAGCCCCGGTCTGCGATTAGGATCAGGCATAGGTGGTCCTATTTCCAGATCGACTTAGTGAGGTCCTCTGTGGACCTGTTAGCTTAGCTAGCTTAGCATTAAAACTGGAGGCAGGTGTGATTATTAGCCTAGCTTAGCATTACAACTGGAAGATCATACCTGATTTTACACTGTATGAGGCCAACTGATGAGGTCAAAGGCCAATCCTCCTGCACCGCCCGGACAAAGCCTCCGTGTCGGGCCCGGAGCTGAGGTCCGCTTCAGTCTGGTACCGGTTCTCAGGGAGCGTCAATCAGCAGCAGAGTGTTTATCGACATCATTCGAGACCCATCAACATAAACCTCACAACAGGAAGTGACCCGCCAGCGACAGGAAGTGACCGGCAGGAGCAGTGGGTGAAACATCAAACAGAAAAGTGTAAAAAAAACACGTTAAAGTCAAATCTAATGACCTGAAATAAAAACACAAAACATGAACTAAGAACTGTTTTTGTTTACAGGTTTGTTCAACGGCTGTAAAATCACTTTTCCTCTTCTTAAAGTATTATTTAATTAGTTAAGGTTTTGTAAAAATACAATCAGAAAAGTTTAAACTTCTTCAGCAGCCGTGAAAATATTATGAGTAAACTTATATTTCACATATTTACAGTTTCATAGATTGAACTTCTTTATTCCCTTTAACTTTTTACAGTGTAAAAAACTGGAAAAAAGGATTTATTAAAAATAAAGTTTTATTGTTTTCATTCTCAGGGTTCTGGTTTCTTACAGTTTGAGTCCACTAGAGGGCGACACGGCGCCAATCACTCCAAAAACAAACAGACTGTCGGTGTAGACGGAGGAGGCGGAGCCTGAGAGGACAGGTGTGGCTATCCGCTGCATTTGGCACAAAGTGTGACAGCAGAACCATTTGAGTCCGGTCCAGTCCAGTAAGCATCTGGTCTCTCATCAAGAGCTCAACCCGGTCCACCTGGACCAGAACTGATCACAGGTCTGAGTTCTGAATTAAGTCCAAATCTGACTGCAGACCAAACGTTCCTCGTGGTGACGGTGGTTCTGGCGCCACAGGGCGGGAATAGCAGCGGACTGGTGCCGGACCTGATACCATCCTGGTTCAGAGCTTATGCTGACTGACCCTTTAAATGAAATCAGCAGGTTTTGGTTCGGACCAAAGACCCTTTCTGGTCCAGACCGGTCAGACGTGGAGGCGGGAGTAGCGCAGCTTCCACCTCCTGGAGCGGACTTTGAAGAAGAAGAAGAGCAGCATGAGGAAGAGGCAGGAGCAGACGTACAGAACCAGACACAGACTCATGTCCACGCCGTCGAAACCCAGACCCAGAATCCACCCTCCCCCTCCCTCCCCCCTCCGAGTCTTCCGTCCCGGTCCAGGAGGCTCCACAGCCTTCGGCTCTGCCTCCTTCCTCCCTCCTCCTCGGTGCTCCTCCAGGGGCCGGCTGGTCTGAACCGGACCAGGATCCTGGTCGACAGGGGGGGTCAGGGAGTATTTGGGAGAGAGGTTGGCGGCGCCGTAGTGACTTCGGAGGAAGAGGAGAACGTTGTCCTCGTTCCAGATGTGGACGCCGTCTTCTTCTTCGTGGCAGGACGGGCAGAGGGCGGGGCTTGGCCAGGGAACTTTAGGGAACAGAGGGTCGTCACTCAGGGAACCTGAAGGGGGAGAGAGGGGGGGTCAAGTTTATGGGTTTGAGTGATAATGTTTCAGTTCTATACTACAGCCAGACCTGCCAGTCTGCTGTTGACCCGGTTGTGTTGGTTCCACAGCCAGAGGATCTGGTCCTGTCGGTTCTGGACCGTTTCCAGTCCGCTGGCTGCCGCCTCCTCAAAGTGTCGACCGCATTCCTCGCAGCCGAAGAAGGTTCTGATGTAGCGACGCATCACCCGCAGCACCGGTGCTGCCTCCTTCTCCAGACCTGCGGGAGAAACACGGCATTCTGAGTGGATCAGAACACGCCCCCCGGTGGACCCGGCCTACGGTCACGGCTGCGTACCTGTGTTTTCCAGCGCAAAGGGCGTGGCGTCCTGCTGGATTGTCAGGACGTGGAACAGGGTCCAGAGGGAACATGGGTAACCCCGCAGACCGGCCCTGCTGCCCTGGCAACCCACCCAGCGGAGCTCCGCCCCCAGGAACACACCTGAGATCTGGACGGGGGGGGGGCACAAAGTCAGCTGTGACTGCGTGTGGGCGTGGCCCCTGCGTGTGAGGGACACTCACCCTCATCTTGTTGTCAACCAGATCCAGAACAGCCTGGTAAGGGATTCGCTGGAGTGGCAGGCTGAGCAGCCAATCAGAGAGAGTCTCCATCAGCTTCACCACAGAACCCCCACCTGGATACAGCTGGACAGGAGACGTGATGTCATCAGTCAACCCTCACGGTGATGTCATGAATCAACACTCACGGCGGTGATGTCATCAGTAAACCCTCACGGTGATGTCATGAGTCAACACTCATGGCGGTGATGTCATGAGTCTACCCTGACGCTGATGTCATCAGTCAACACTCACGGTGATGTCATCATTCAACCCTCATGGTGATGTCATCAGTCAACCCTCACGGTGATGTCATCAGTAGAGATTTATGTGATGTCATCATTAATGATGATGTCATGTTTTACCTTTGAGACCAATGTGACAAAGTCCTTAAAGATCTTCAGCTCCTCCCCCTCCAGGGAATTATGGGTAGCCAGCTCGACACGAAGCAGGTAGTGGAGGCCGGACTCCAGATCAGCCATGTAGACCTTGGACCTGCAGAGAGACAGACTGATGATCCACAGAGTCCAGAACCTGAACCTGGGCCTAGGTACTTCTGACCACTCTCTGACCCGTCGAAGTCTCTCCAGGGCTCGGAACTCGGTTTCTCCTGCAGCGCCCCCATCTGGACCCCGCTGGAACCGCCCGAGGTCCACCGGCGCTGGACGCCTGGCAACGTCCTCAACATGGAGGAGAAGAAGAAACGTAGCTTCTTCTCACTGAGGGAGGAGGAGGAGGAGGAGGAGGAGGAGCTTAGTGTGCGGGTCAATGATGTCATTCAACTCTAACTGACGTCCTGAGGGAGGGTCCTGTGACCCGATCCGACCCGATCCGGCCCGATCTGACCCACCTGTGCAGGTGCTGGTGTGATGCGTTGGGGTGCAGCAGGTAGACAGAGGGGAAGGAGGTGATACCCAGAGCGTCCAGCAGGAGGCGCTCTGTGCTCAGCGCTCTCCTCACCTCCACGCCCGAGTACTGCAGCAGGTCCAGGATCACCTGAGAGGAAGTCACACGTTAGAGACTCCACAGGTTCTGGTTCTGGTTCGTTCTCATCGGGTTTACAGTCTCACCTCTCGTCCCACATACGAGTCGGGTTCCTCCAGGATGATGGCGGTGTAGTGATCGGACCTTTGACCCAGGAGAGGGAGGAGCTCCTCAGAGCTACGGTCAGACAGAATCACTGATTAATAACTGGACGGTTCTGGTTCTGACTGTTCTGTCTGGTTCTGGTACCTGTACGGTTCCAGTTGAGGACTGTGATCAGGCCGATCCGGCTTGGTGTGGTTCTGCAGGATGTTCACCATCAACTGTCTCACTGACTGGATCTCTCTCTCTGCACCTCCAGACAGGGAGACAAGTAGAGTGAGACAGACAGACAGACAGAGTTAGAGTGAGACAGACACAGTTAGAGTGAGACAGACAGACAGAGACAGGAAGAGTGAGACAGGCAGACAGAGTTAGAGTGAGACAGACAGACAGAGACAGGAAGAGTGAGACAGACAGACAGACACAGTTAGAGTGAGACAGACAGACAGAGTTAGAGTGAGACAGACAGACAGAGTTAGAGTGAGACAGACAGAGACAGGAAGAGTGAGACAGACAGACAGAGACAGGAAGAGTGAGACAGACAGACAGACACAGTTAGAGTGAGACAGACAGATAGAGACAGGAAGAGTGAGACAGACAGACAGACACAGTTAGAGTGAGACAGACAGACAGAGACAGGAAGAGTGAGACAGACAGACATAGTTAGAGTGAGACAGACAGACACAGTTAGAGTGAGACAGACAGACAGACAGAGTTAGAGTGAGACAGACAGTTAGAGTGAGACAGACATACAGGAAGAGTGAGACAGACAGACAAAGACAGGAAGAGTGAGACAGACAGACAGAGTTAGAGTGAGACAGGTAAACTGGGTGTGTCTTACCTCTGTAGGTGGTCCCTCTGTCTGTCTCTGGAGTGTGTGCCTTAAAGTACTGAGAAAATACCAGACATGAGTACAACATGTAGTACTAGTAACAGAGAGTGTAGTACTAGTAACAGAACAGAGTGTAGTACTAGTACTGCAGTACTAGTAACAGAGAGTGCAGTACTAGTACTACAGTTTTGTGACGTACTTTGAAGGTTGGGTATAACTTGATGCTGAATTCTTTACAGACGTCAAAGTTTTCCTCCTGGGTGCAGTCCAACACGCCGACACTGATCGCCCTCTGCCAGTCTGAGAGTGAGACAGGTAGACAGAAAAGTAGAGAGACAGACGGATGCACATGTTTATATACATGTGATTCCTGTTCTTATAAATATACTAGCTGCTAACTACTAGCTGCCAATAACTTCTAGTATATATTAGCAGTTAGCTAATATGTAGCTAACTGCTAATATATATGGCTATAATATATAGCTATATATATATACATATACATATATATATGTATGTATATATATATATATATATATATATACATATATATATATATATATATGTGTATATATATATATATATATATGTATATATATATATACACATATATATATATATGTGTATATGTGTGTATATATATATATATATATATATGTGTGTATATATATATATACACATACACATATACATATATATATATATATGTATACATATATATATATATGTATATATAGACCTTGTGAACTTTGTGGACCAGCATCTGTCTGACTCTCAGGACTCTTGACCTTTGTGTCGGCGGTGACCTCTGACCCCGACAGCAGCTGGTCCTACAGACGCAGAATTCTGTCGGAAACTATCCAGATAAGTAAAAGTTCTTCCTGGCGGACCAGCAGCTTCTTAAACATGAGAGTTTCATTATCAGTCACTACTACTAGGTTCCCACCCGTCCGGGTCGTCTTCTGAGGTCCATCAGAACCAGAGGGCCACGATGTTTCGGTCAGACGGTCCAGTTCGACCATCGACCCACATTGTTCATTTTTTCTCTACTTATTATTACCTAGTAATTAGCAGCGGGTCGGTTCCGTTACTGTAAACCCGTCCATCTCAGCAGCAGATTTTACCGAACATTCTTTTACATGTTTGGACCGTATTGGTGCCGAATCAAACAATCATCCTTTTGTAAACAGAAAACAAAAGTACAAAAACGAAAGACCGGCTCCGGTTTCACGGGAATAAATATCACGTAGAATCGGTTCTGAACGGAGTCCGGTGGGAACCGCTGGTACCTTTGACGTCCTGGGCCAGAGCCTTCCAGGTGATGGAGTACTGGATGCAGTGTCCGCACCAGGACGAGTAGAACTGGACCAGCCAGGCCGAGGAGGAGTTGGTGACGGTGGTCTTCAGGCTGCTGCTGCTCAGGATCACCAGCGGGTCGTCCTCGGAGTACAGCCGGGTCGAGGCCCACACCGAGCCGGAACAAAGCCAGAGGACGACCGCCCCTTTAAACCAGGACCGGAGCATCTCTGCCATCAAACCGAGGAGACGGTTCCGTCAGACGGCCGGAGGACGAGCAGCGACAGACGGGGAGAGAAGAACCGATACTCCCCTGACGGATACGTGTTTCTGGGTGAAAAGGGACAAGGAACAACAGAGGTCTCACACCGATCAGGTTTCCATAGACCGGAACCGGAAATCCGCCTTTACATTAATAAACATTTTTTAAAGCTAAAAAAAAAAAACTCTCTAACATAAAAACATTGCAGACATGTACTACACCATGTGGAACAAAACATGTGAAAAAATAAATAAATTAAAAAATAAGTAATAAAAAAAAAACTAAATAATAAATAATGTTTTATCAGGAACGTCATCGCTGGGAGGGCTTCTGTGATTGGTTGGTTTGTGTTGCTGTGGTTTACTTTTCTTCAGTCTTTACTGAGTGACTCCTCTGCGCTATAGACTATCTTCATCCAGCTTTGTCACGCGGTGGATGACGCAGGCAATGTGCTACGTTCAAGGCTCCACGTGATCTAACGTTAAACCAAAAACAAGATTTGACGATAAAAAATATTTTATGCGTAAAACAACTTCTTACAGCTGAAAGGTGGTTTCTTACTTATAATTAATTGATATGTGAATTTGATTTAAAAATGAAAGTGGAAGAGAACTCTGGTTTTTGCGAAGACCCTGCTGAGGAATAAACTATCTACACTAATTAATTAAAGAATTTAAGTATTTCATTTATAGACGTAGATATAGAGTAAGAGTTTTATTAAAAGGAAAAACGGACATGAGTCCATATATATTTCAGTATTTCGTTTCAGAAACTTTAAAAAAGAAAGTTCTTAAAGTTTAACAATCAAATCTACTGCTTTGATATCATCGTCTTCATCGTTTCTGGGTGAGTCTTGTTTCTTTCTCAGTCTTCACGAGAGACATGTACAGACAGACATGTAGAGAGAGACATGTGCAGACAGACATGTAGAGAGAGACATGTGCAGACAGACATGTAGAGAGAGACATGTGCAGAGAGACATGTAGAGAGAGACATGTGCAGACAGACATGTAGAGAGAGACATGTGCAGACAGACATGTAGAGAGAGACATGTGCAGACAGACATGTAGAGAGAGAGGATCGTCTCGTTCCACATCTTCCTGATAAAACCGTCATTTACGATTTCTAAGAAAAGTTTGGGTTCAGTGATGATATCATCGATGACGACATGATGTCACTGCTTTGATGTCCCTCAGCGGTCCACTTTGATGTCTGTGACATCACGCTGAACTCAGTTTAAGAACCACGCCATCAGGGGAGGACTGGGGCAGCCAGCTTACAGTATCCGCCCACGCTCCACCTCTACTCCACCCACGAAGGTAAACATTGACAGTGTGACGTCACAACAGGGAGAGATCTGACCCAAAACCTGCTTAGACCCAAAACCTCTTGGTTGTGAGGTGAAGGTGAATGGTTCTGGTTCTGAGGTGTAGTAAATGGTTCTTGTGCTGAGCATTAGGTGAATGGTTCTGGTTCTGAGGAGCATGTGAGTGGGTCTGGTTCTGTGGTTAAGGTGAACGGTCCTTGTTCGATGGTGTAGATGAATAGTTCTGGTGCCGAGGTGAGGGTGAATGGTTCTGGGTTTGACATGCATTTAAAACACTCGTGCACATCTTTATCTATAAGCAGTCCTTTTTCCCACGGTATTTGAACGTAGCACTCTCTGCTGCTCCCTGCAGGGCTGTCTTTGTAACTGTTCCTTAGTCTGTGACGTCACAGGTTTAGCATCCGGTTTCCACAGCAACGAAGAAGTTCGACTCCAGAGGACAGAGAGAAAAAGTAAGATCGTAATTATGTGTTTATGAGGTGCAGTACATGTAGATCCCTCTCTACCTGTCTGTTTCTCTGTCTGTCTGTCTGTCCCTCTCTCTCTCTCACTGTCTGTATCTCTACTCTATCCGTGTCTCTACCTGTCTGTCTCTCTACCTGTCTCTACCTGCTGTCACTGACAGTCCACAGATCGCTGTCTGTCCCCAGCAGACTGCTGTAGGTGCAATCTTGTCACATGATCTTGCTCTGATGAAGGAAACAGGAAGTTGTTTTCTAAACAGTTTTGTGCTCTTCCTCTGCAGTCGCCGTGGAAACATGACATCACCGAGGCTGGGCGTGGTCCGAACCTCCATGATGACCAACCCGCGGATCATTAAGGTACTGCAGTCCGAACACTGGGGGGGTTACTTTCTGGGTGATCCGTGGTGGGGGCGGAGCTTCAATGATCAAAACCTCTTAAGGAGGAAGGAAAGTCCGAAACGGCCTTCCTCAGGCTAGAGCTCCCCCTGGTGGCAGAAATAGAACCCTCCAGTTCTTCCTCACACTGAGGTCTATGTGGGGAGAAAACCTGTACGATTCCATAATACCTGTCCTGACCCGCGAGACACCGATACTGGAAGAATATGAGCATAAGTCCAACAACGCCAGAAGCGGATCAGAACCACAGATTCAATCTCCTCCTGTGGAGGCGGGGTCAATGACATCATTTTCATGGATTTCAAACTGCCCCTTGTTTTCATTCTGATCTGCTATTGGCCCAAACACAGGAGGTGATGCTCAAAGGATGTCCCCCGAACCAATCAGCAACCAGGACACAAGACTGACATGAAGTCGGTCCAGTCAGAGTTCTGCTGGTGATGAAAAGTTTTATTGAGACTTCGTCACAATAAAATTTATTTTGTTCAGCTTAAGCAGTTAAATAGAAGCCCTGAAACTCTTACCAGCAAGGATGGATTTAGCAAGTAGGTGATGATGATGATGGTAATGATGATGATGATGATGATGATGGTGAAGATGAAGAAGATGATGATGGTGATGGTGGCCTAGATGATGGTGTTGATGATGATGATGGTAATGATGATAATAATGATGATGATGGTGAAGGTGAAGGTGAAGGTGAAGATGAAGAAGATGATAATGGTGATGTTGATGACGATAATGACAACGATGATGATGATGATGATAATGACGATGATGATAATAATGATGATGACAATTGTGAAGATGATGAAGATGGTGTTAATGACGATGTTGATTACGATGAAGTTGATAATGGTGATGTTGATAGTGATGAGGATGATGATAATGATGATGATAATGGATTTGATGATGTTGATGATAATGATCATGAAGATGATGTTGATGGTGATGAAGATGATAATGTTGACGTTGATGGTGTTGATGATGATGACGATGATGTTGATGGTGATGTTGATGAAGATGATAATGTTGATGTTGATGGTGTTGATGATGATGATGACGATGATGTTGATGATGATGATGACGATGATGTTGATGATGATGATGATGATAATGATGATGATGATGATGATGATGATGATGATGATGATGCCATCCCTCCTGTGTACAGGCTCCTCTGGGAGAGGCCCGGTCCTCAAACCTCTCATATCCTGGTCAAGATTTCACCTACGGGATCAGAAACAGAACCACTGATGGACAGATGGATGAGAGTGAGCCCCTAAGCTCCGCCCACCACAACAAAGCAGACTGACTTAAGCATGACTTTTTTTATTACTATATAAACTTTTATTGAGATATACTTATTTTATAGCAGAGGTATTTACTAAAGTTAGCATGCTAATCAGCTAGCCCTAGCGTGTTCTTTCTCATAAAACAATCATCAAGGGTTCTCAAAGTACTACTACAGCAAAACTAGCACTAGCACTAGCTCTGGTAGTAGCATGAAGGTTATAGCCACTAGCACTGGTAGTAGCATGAAGGTTATAGCCATTAGCTCTGGTAGTAGCATGAAGGTTATAGCCACTAGCTCTGGTAGTAGCATGAAGGTTATAGCCACTAGCACTGGTAGTAGCATGAAGGTTATAGCCATTAGCTCTGGTAGTAGCATGAAGGTTATAGCCACTAGCACTGGTAGTAGCATGAAGGTTATAGCCACTAGCTATGTTAGTAGCATGAAGGTTATAGCCATTAGCTCTGGTAGTAGCATGAAGGTTATAGCCACTAGCTCTGGTAGTAGCATGAAGGTTATAGCCACTAGCTCTGGTAGTAGCATGAAGGTTATAACCGTTTGCTCTGGTTTAGGGTTAGGGTTTGGATCAGAACTAGGGACCGTAGCAGACTTGATTCTGATGAGGCTCCTCAGAGCGTTAGGGTTGGTCGGCCGTCACAGCGTGTTAGCATGAAGGAAACACGCCCTCAGGCAACCGCCGCCGCTGTCACTCAAAGAGACGCAGCGTTGACTGACGCCATCCTTCAAACCTCTGAGGAGCAACTTCAGATCCTCTGACAGTAGCAGCAACACGGGTACGGTATGTCCTACTAGTCTACTAGTCTACTAGTCCCTCTAGTCCTACTAGTCTACTAGTCCTACCAGTCTACTAGTCCTACTAGTCCTACTAGTCCTACTAGTCAGACTAGTAGGACAGGTAGGACTAGTGGGATGAGTAGGACTAGTATGATGAGTAGGACAGGTAGGACTAGTAGGACTAGTGGGACTAGTAGGACAGGTAGGACTAGTGGGACTAGTAGGACAGGTAGGACCAGTATGATGAGTAGGACTAGAGGGACTAGTAGCAGATCAGAGCACTGAGGCCTGATGGGAGATGTAGTTCCTGATCGTGGGTTTTGTGTCCTGTCAGTTCTTTCCGGTTGGCAAGTTCACACCAAAAAGCCCAATCGTGTGGTCCTTCCAAACTTCATGTGTCTCAACCGGGACGCGGTGAGGTCCGGTCTGGTCACGTCCAAAGAGCTGAGTCAGTACCGGGCTCTGAGGGCCAGAATCCCGAAGCCCGCCCCCAAACTGCAGAGGAGCGAGAGTCCAGTGGTGGCTGACATCACGTACGGAATCAGAACCAGGTCCGAGAGAACCCATCAGAACCGATTATTGGTTATTGATTCATGACCGACATAGAACTGATTTGTGTGAGCAGCAGGCCGGCGTCTCCTCTGTCGAACCTCCTCTCTCATGAGTACAGCCACCGCTGGCAGGAGGAGCAGCTGCGGAGGAGCCAAAGCATCAACCGCCAGCTGAAGGAGAGGGTAAGACAGCTGTCAGTCAGCGGACACGCGTGATGTCATCGGCTCTGACGGCTCCCATTGGCCGGAGTTCAAAGGCCGTTCATTACATTCAGTACCTCCTCCTGCCGCCGCGGAGGTCCCTTCATGTTTACCGGACCTCCGCGGCGGATCAGCGCCACTCAGTCTTTGATCTCTGTGACGCTGCAGATGAAACCACGCGGCATCCAGGAGACCAGAACCACCGTGTTGAGGGGGAGTCGCCTTCTGCCCGTCACCGAGACCCAGTTCAAACTGTCCCGCTTCTCACAGGTACCGATCCGACAATCAGACAGAGAGACGAGGCCCGGAGGGTAAGAGAGGAGAGAGAAAGTCACTGAGAGTCTGAGGATCCACAAATTATATTAACGATTATAATATTAATATTATTAATGATAATGATAATATTAACAATAATAATTATATTAACGATATTATTATTATTAATAATAACATTATTAATAATAATAATAATGTTAATAATATAATATTAATGATAATAGTAATAATAATAATAGTAATAATAATAATAGTAATAATAATAATAATAATAATAATAATAATAATAGTAATAATAATAATAATAATAATAATAGTAATAATAATATCATACCATCATAGTTTTATTTTTGTTGATCTACGGTTCACAAAGACAGAATCTTCTAACGGGTCGTCCTTCACGTCCGGCGCTGGAGCGACTGGACCTCTGCTGACGCTCCACATCTTCTCATCTGTCGATGATGTCATCCACAGGTTCCTTGTGCTCTGGACACCTTCAGGGACCCGCGGGCTCGTGTTCTGGCCTTCAGCGCCCGCCAGTGAGTACAGGATCCGGACCGGACCGAGGAGGAAACCCGCCGAGCCCACTGAGATTCTGTGTGGTCTGAGGAGGAGGAGAACCTCCTCTTCACCAGGACCTCCCCTCTTCTGAAACCTCCAAATAAACCTCTGACCCACTTCATGCTGATCTTACGGTTCTTTTGTTCCTCCTGACCCTGACTCCTGGTAGAAAATGTTGACTTTGGTACCAGGTTCAGAACCAAACATTCACAACTGAACCAATGTTTGCTAGTGAAGAAATATTGATCCGGTACCTGATCAGAATCAGAGGGTCCACAAGAGTCGTGTTCCAAACTGGTTCTGAAAGTCAGTGAGACGATTCTCCAGCGTTGAAATGTCCCGATGACCTTCAAGGGTTCTGATCCAGAACCTCTGCTCTTTAATTACTCCACCTTCAATAGGAAGGAGGTGATGTTTTCACCTGTCTGTCTGTCTGTGTCTGTCTGTCTGTCTGTCTGCCTGTCTGTCTCTCTGTCTGTCTCCGTCTCTCTTTCTGTCTGTCTGTCTGTCTGTCTGTCTGCCTGTCTGTCAGCTGGGATCGGTTCCATCCCTCGCGGCCCTGAACAGGAAGCTGTCTGGATGAACGATCAAACTCTTCTTTGATGTTTTCATGATTGTAAACAGCTGATAAACAACAACAATCATTTCTTTGATCTCCGACTTTGATCTTTATTTGCTGATTTACAGCTAAAGAAGAAATAATTGAGTTTTTATCTTTTCTTTCTGCATGAAATGGATGATTGACGTCTCCTGTCACTCACAGCTGGAGGCGGAGCTCCTGAAACTATTTTTATGGATTAAACGTTAAAATGACGTCAGAGTCTATCTGATAAAGTTTTGCATCACATTCCTGGAGATGTTCCTCCTCATCCTCTCCTCGGTCCGCCGGACATGGATCTCCCTCCCTCCGGGTTCCGCATCGACTCTCTCCTCTCCCTCAGTCCGCCCGGAGCGCTCCTGCTGCGGCCTGACCCTCCGGTTCTCTCCCCGGGAGAGATCGGCGGCGGCTCAGCGTCTTCCTCCGCGGGGACAGCGCGTGTTTCCCGGCTAGGGTCTGCAGCTCTGCCCGGCCGCCTCCAGCAGCTCCAGCCTCGAACCTCCGCCTCGTCCTTCCTCATTAGGGACATCTTAGCGGGCGACGGGCGCTGCTCCGATCCGGGACGGGTCCACTCTGATCCTGGTCAGCTCTATCCCGGCACGGGACAGATGGGGGACCAGTCTGGACCGGAAAAAGAACAGCAAGATAAAAGCCATAGCAGCGGGTCCAGAGGTAGGACCAGAACCAATAACCATCGACAAGATGAGTTCCCAGGAAATACAAATAAAATGACTTTAATCCAGAGTTTTTAGATAAAACTGTTGATTATAACATTTTTACCTGAAATAAAAACTTTTTTTTTTTACCCAATAAAAAGTGTTTTTAATGTTTATAAAACAAGATGCAGTAAAATGAATGGATTTATTTTTAAACTGGAGTAAAGATGAGGATCAAAGGTTTGACACTAAAAGACATTTTAATGAATGAACTCTTCTTGTTTATATATAGATATAAAGTATTTATATAGATATAGTGAGACAAACGCTGAGGAGACGGTTTTAGTTTAAAATGAAAGTTTCGTTTGTGTCAAACATTCGGACTGAAAGCGTTTCAATAATTATTCATTCACTTTGATCTCTCCGGCTGTCTTTGATGTTTCTAATAAACCGCTCATTAATTATTCATCGCTGATTTGCTCACATGAATGGATCAGATGTCAGACAGAGCTGAGACAACCGGACCTTCGAGCCGTGATCCGTCTCGTTGACTCAGAACCTCCTGCTGGTTCTGTTGAACGATCTCAATGATCATTTTCACTCATGTCTTTTGTCCATAAAACACGGGTCTGATCCAGGACTTCTGTCTTCATGGTCTATCTGCAGACACAAATACACACCTGTCAATCAAACATCAGTAAAAAACATGAGGTCATGTGACCCGCTGTCCTACAGGTCCCTGTGAGTCAGCTGATTCTACGTGAAACCACGGCGCGTCCTCAGACGTGGACCGATGACCCCTCAGTCGGAAGAGGACGTCAGTCGGTCACCGACCTTTGACCTGAACAGTCACCTGATGTGGTGTCGCTTCTCTGTGTCTCCATCTCTCAGTGCAGGGCGGGATTTCGGACCTTGCCTCGAACCGTCTGAAGAAACCCCGTAAAGCTCGGACGGCGTTCAGCGACCGCCAACTGTCGAAGCTGGAGAGAAGCTTCCAGAACCAGAAGTACCTGAGTGTCCAGGACCGCATGGAGCTGGCGGCGTCACTTCAGCTCAGCGACGCCCAGGTCAAGACCTGGTACCAGAACCGGAGGTAAGGTGGTAGCCCCCGAGGAAACGTGACACTGTCAACGTTTTGAGTCTTTGTGGTCGTTTTTTTTTGCAATTATGGTCATGGTGATGTCATCACCAGTTACGCTGATGTCATCACCAGTAACGCTGATGTCATCACCAGTAATGCTTATCTGTGTTTCAGGACCAAGTGGAAGCGTCAGTCTTTGGTCGGTCTGGAGCTGCTCACTGAAGCCGGCAGGATGTTCTTACCCTCACACTTCCTGTACCCACAAGCCCCGCCCACGCCGGACTTCTACCTGTACGACCCAGCGGCACCCCTGGTGTCTCAGGTCCGGACCCTCGGTGGACTTTACCCCCTCTGACGGCTGAACGTGTGTGACGTAGACGGAGACGTCCACTGATGGAACATTGACCACGTCTCAGAGGATTGGACCACTGTGGTATAAATTGTTCAAAGAAACATCAAGAAGAAAGTGAAAGAAGACAAACGTGGACTTTGACTGTTTTTATTTCATTTTTTAAAATTTTCAATAAATATTGTAACATTTGTTGTTCATTTTCTTCAGCATTTTATTTTGGCGGTTGATGATTCTGACTCCTCCTCTGTGAGGTAGTTCTGATGGGGAGCTCCTCCTTCAGGGGTGGGTCTCCAGACACCGGAGGACCCTGATTGGTTGAGCTGATCTGCTCGTAAAGGACGGCAAAAAAACCCCCAAACTAAAATCACTTCCTGTTGTCACTGAAGACGTCGGTGCCACTGGTCGGCGAGGCAAGAAGGGGACAACGAGAGACAAACTCTGAATTTGTTAAACCTGCCTCCTGAAATAACTGTCCAATCTTAAAAAGTCAGTCTTGAAACATTTGACCTTTGACCTCAATAATCATGAATCAATAAGAAACCAAAACATTCAGTCGACTTTTATTGTGAAAGTCTGTTGGATTTCCTCCGGGGAGTAAATATAAACTGTAGGAGGCGGAGCCAAGATGAATATCAATGTTTCTTTAGGAGTAGCTTTTATGTCTCTGCTGCTGCTTTGATGTTCATTTATTCATCTTCTAATCCTGGAGTCTTTGAACGCAGCTTCTCCTCAGAGGTTCTCTACAACGCTCCACAAAAAACAAACGAGAAACAAACGGTCGCATCTGGCAGGAAGTTAGCGTAGCATGTTAGCAGCTAGCGATGACATTAGCTGGGGGAGTAGCATAGCACACGAAGGTGAGCCCCGGAACATGAATGACTAGAATACTACAGAAGGGACGTTTGTCATTTTGGCGCCTTGTGGAATATTATCTACTGCGGTTGATCCACGGGGTCAAAGGTGACGGCCAGCAGAAAGGTCAAGGGTCAATTGCGATTCATTCAATGTCTTTGTGGTCGTTTTGTCTGGTGGTGAAGAAAACTAAACTTAAACTCAATTGAGCTGGACTTAAAACTAAACCAGACTAAACTAAATTAAACTGGACTAAACTGAAGTAACTAAACAAACAAATAAACAAAACAACAAACAAACAAAGAACACAGGTCAGACAGGTGGTGCTATAAATCTGAACCAAGGGTCAAGGGTAACGGCCAGTACAAAGGTCAAAGGTCGATTCTGATTCTTCTTTGGGGTCGTTTAGAGGAGAAGGCGTGTGAATGCTGTTTTATTATACAGAGCTCATTAGCTCCGCCCACAGTCCATCGACTCCGCCCACAGGTTTGAGGCTAATGAACCCACAGTTCTTCCTAATGACCAGGACACAAACAGGAAGTGGGTCAGAACCGCTGGAGGGACTTCGTCACATCTGGATAATGTGATCCACATGTTTGTTCAGCTGAAGTGACAACAGAGAAGGGGGAGGACTTTCCGATAAATACGGTTATCGCTGCTGCAGAATCAGAACCGGTCTTTACGGACCCACAGAAACAGACTCCTCAAACATTTGAATGCAGAAAAAAACTACTACTGCGTGGACCAATCAGAGCGCAGAGTCAGGTTCACGGTAATTGGTCCGGGTCCGTTTGTCCTCTGCGGTTCCGTCTGAACCCGGGTCCTGGACCTGTAGACATTGTTTGAATGCCGTCTAAGTTCTTACATCATCTCTTCATTGCTACCCCCCTCCTCACCGGACGGACCACCCGCCTTCTTCTTCTTCTTCTTCTTGGAGTCTCGTCCCTCCAACCCGCTGGAGAACTCAGAGCGAGAGAGGCGGAGTTCCCTCTGACTGGTACAGAACCTGAGGACCACAGAACAACCAAAGCCCCATAAACCACTAGAATCCTCAGACGCCACATCTGGTTCTTAGATCCAGGATCACCAGGAACGGAAACCACAGTCAGTCCAGGTTTTAGATCTACGCCTGATTGTGGTACTAGATCTGGTTTCAGTACTAGACCTGATTGTGGTACTAGATCTGGTTTCAGTACTAGACCTGATTGTGGTACTAGATCTGGTTTCAGTACTAGACCTGATTGTGGTACTAGATCTGATTTTGACTGATCAGGCTAAACTAAACTCCACTAAACTCAGGATCTGAGGATCCTACCTTTTGTCTCGAGGTCTGTCCTGGTTCTTCACTGGACTCCTGCTCTGGTTCTGGTTCCTGCTCAGGTTCTTCTTTCTGGTGCGGTTCTTGGTGGATGCGGCGGCGGCGGCGGCGCTCAGGCCCTGAGGAGCGTCTCGGAGACCAAAGCTCTTGGCGGTGTGACCCAGGTGGAGGGAGCGGATGTGGAAGATGTGTTTGAGGTGGGTGGGGTAGGTGGTGTAGGCCCGCAGGAAAGACTGCAGCGCTGATGACATCACAGTGACATCACAGGGTCAGATCAGGATGAGTCAGAACCACAGGCGTGAGCGCCGTGATGTCACTCACCTCTCTTGGCGGATTGAAGGGACTCGGCGTCTGAGTGGACCAAGTTCTCGAACTCCGTCTGAAGAACCGTTGCCCTCTCACGCGTCTCCTGATCCTGAAACAGGAAGTTACATCACACACGGCTGACTCATTGGTGAAGCTAGTGTGTGACATCATAATCTTTATGGCGTCTGACCTTGCTGTGGTATTTGCCCCGCCCCTTGTAGGCGTCGTCCATCATCAGACTAGACAGGATATCCAGCAGCTTTATCTCTGATAGGCTGAATAAAAAGCCCCGCCCACACAGTCAGAAGGAGAGGGTGGAGTAACAGAAGCATAAAGGTGACAGCTGTCAGTCAACAGACCTGATGTTGTGATTGGCCAACTCGTTGATGAAAGCGGTCTCGGCTGGCGTGAGGAAGATGAGGCTGCTTCCTCTTCCTCCGATCCGAGCAGTCCGACCGACGCGGTGAACATACTCGGCCGCCGCTGTGGGAGGAGTGTACTGAAACGCAAAAACAGAACTTGAAAGAAGCCACGCCCACAAATAATCCTAGAGTCTGATCGGCTAACGCATTAACATGCTACCTGGTTGCTGGTATCATCATCATGACGTCATAGTTACCTGAACGATCCAGGTGACTTGTGGGAGGTCCAGACCTCTGGCAGCCACGTCCTGTAACTCACGAACACACAGTGTTTTGTGATGGCGTGTTTTGTGATGGCGTGTTTTGTGATGGCGTGTTTTGTGATGGCGTGATGTGGGATGGCGTGTTTTGTGATGGCGTGTTTTGTGATGGCGTGATGTGGGATGCCGTGATGTGGGTTTGCGCGTTTTGTGATGGCGTGATGTGGGATGGCGTGTCTTGTGATGGCATGTTTTGTGATGGCGTGATGTGGG
The DNA here is from genome assembly GCA_009660295.1 of Lophius piscatorius. Lineage (NCBI taxonomy): Eukaryota > Metazoa > Chordata > Actinopteri > Lophiiformes > Lophiidae > Lophius > Lophius piscatorius. Next base: position 32,154 of record VRLP01005884.1, read on the forward strand.
ATGGCGTGTCTTGTGATGGCATGTTTTGTGATGGCGTGTTTTGTGATGGCGTGTTTTGTGATGGCGTGATGTGGGATGGTAACTGACTGTGCAGAGCAGGACGCCAGACGGGGATGCTGAGAACTTTGTGAAAACCTCGGAGCGCTCCTGGTGGATAAAACAAACACACCCTCACTGACTGAACTCTAACCAGCAGACATCACAACACCATCTTGGCGGTCCGAAAACACCATCATGGCGGTCTCACCTCCTGCTTCATGTTGCCGTGGAGACGCAGGAAAACGACCCCGGACAGGATGGCGGAGAAGAGGGAGTGGAGGAACTCGACCAGCTCGCAACTCGAGGCGAAGACTATGACTTTGTCGTTCTGAGAAAACTGAAGGACAACGGTGATGTCATAATGGCGCTTAGCACTCAACCAATCAGGTCGCTGCAACTAAGTCACCTGAGCAGATGGTGGTCTAACATTCATGAACCGATTTGATGCCACCTGGTGAGGACTTAGATCAAAGCTGGATTAAACAGGAAGTGCCATGTCACTAGCCCCGCCAATCACACAAGACGCGACCCCTGTGTGGAGATACCAACCAGGTGTCTGGAGGATACCTGACCAGGTGTGTGGAGGATACCTGACCAGGTGTGTGGAGGATACCTGACCAGGTGTGTGGAG